>MJUU01032973.1:4272-23521 GCA_002080025.1 Modiolus philippinarum | reverse complement strand
AACCTGTTAAGTCTCGAAATATTTCCTATAAATATAACCATTATCAAAATCCAATAATCAATGCTTCACATTTTGCAGAATTAAGCTTCATACTATTTTTGAGCACCATTTTTCAATCAAATCAATATCTTTTTGTAGCCTATTAATAGCATTTTATTTACATCATTACTTTTTGCATGTAAAATAGAGTCCTCTATAAGTAAATAAAAAAAAAATCTTCTATGATTAAAGGTAAATCATTAACATATAATCTAAATAACAAAGGAACCAAAATTGAACCCTGTAGTAGAATCATCTGCATAGAAATTCGAGGGAGAATCTTCTGTGTTCCAAGGCAAATCATTAACATATAATATAAAAAACAAGGGACCAAAAATTGACCTCTGTCTTACACCAGTTTTAACATCAGATATAAATTTCTAATTCTATGTTTTTGTAATTTCTGCGTCAATATGACTTGAACCATTTCAAAGGTATTTTGTATATAATGTATTTCCAATTCTCCCGTAAAATAGCAAATAGCCCCCCCAAAAAAAATAAAAAAAATAAAAAACCCTTTTAAATCTAGAATTATTGCAACATTAATATAACAATTATCAATAATCCAATAATCATTGCTTCACATTTCGAAGGATTAAGCTTCATACTATTTTCTGAACACCATTTATCAATCAAAACAATATCTTTTTGTACAATATTAATAGTATTTTATTTATATCATTACTTTTTGCATGTAAAGTAGAATCCTCTGCAAATATATCCCAAAAGAATCTGCTATGGTTAAAGATTAATCATTATATAAATAAAAAGGGAACCAAAATTGACCCCTGTAGCAGAATCATCTGCATATAAATTCAAGGAAGAATCTTCTGTGTTACAAGGCAAATTTTTAATAAATGAATAACAAAGAACCAAAAATTGACCCCTGTCGTACACCAGTTTTAATGCTCTAAACATCAGATGTAGAATTTCCAATTCTAACTTTCTGTGATCTAATTATTAGGATTTTTTCCATCTCCACTTGTAAAGACAGGACTAACTCTGGTATTTTTGAAAATGCACCTTTTATAAAATAAGATCAAATATATAAGACACTGAATTCGAAGGACCTACGATATTTCTACGCCTAATCAAAACCCTAGGTCCTATTTCATCTTAACATGTTGCATTGGATTTGGTTAAGGTTTTTTTTTAAGTACGACAAGTTTGCTAAATTCAGGCACACTTAATCTTTTTATTTCTATAGATTCTCTACCAAGTCCGGCTATCCCGAGATCCCATCGTTATCTATGTTTGTCTTTTGTCATTTTGTTGTTTTTCTTGATTGTAATGTTCGGCCATTGTAGGTGTTTCCTGTTATTTTCCCTTCATTAATCTCTATACCCATTGTATACAGGAATCCTTTAAGAAAGTCGTTTAATGATTGATTTTTTTGCCAATTCCAGCCAGAGTATACATGTACATAACGATTGCTTTGGGTTGAAAGTAACTTTGTGATACAGTCTATAGATTCTCTATACCCATGGTATAGAGGAGTAACTTTATGATACAGTCTATAGATTCTCTATACCCATGGTATAGAGGAGTCGTTCAATGATTGATTTTTTACCAATTCCAGACAGAGTATACATGTATAATGATTACTTTGGGTTGAAAGTAACTTTGTGATACGAGAAAGATTTTTGTAAGAGTTCTTTGCCCGATTTGTTATGCTTGTTGACAACCCTGCATCATGAAAAAAAAAAGATGGATAACAGGGGATGGATGTGGCGTCGTTAAACATATAGAAATTCAATTCCGCTTAAACCAGTGCTATAGGCCGTCATGAACTTACTATGAAGTAAGAGTGTTTGCTCTTATTGAGGGCCTCATGGTGACTTCAAGATGAAGAACGACAATAAAATCGTTGTTTCATTTGCTTTATCTTACCATGTATTTATAGGGATTTTGTCCCGGCACCTGAATAGGTTTTCAGGGGCTTTGGCTACAGAGCTGCCGGGCGCGTCCCCAGGTGGTGGATAGGGGAATGCCCTGTCTTTGCGGGGTAGTCAGGTCATAATACGGAAAGCCTGACCGCGAACCATTGTAGTCAAACTGTGTGGAGAAACGCCACGCTCCATGCAGTTTAAAGACCCCTTCTATATTTCTCTAAAGAGAGCAGACGCACCGGGTGTCGTATAGAAGGCTAAATTTCCTGCCCCTACCCATTTCTCCCCTTTTCCAGTGGCAATCAAAAGTCGTTGCCCCGGTTGTCCCTTCCACCTTTATTTCTTTCTTCTTTTACTTACAATTTGTTTTGAATTGATTAACTTGTTCTCGTCCTGATATAGCTGAAATATTGCTCATTGGACGTTAAACTCTAACTAATCAATCAATCAATCTTATGTACCTTTAATCCATGTCCCTTTATTTATGAATTTGATTTTTACCACAGCCCCTGCTTATGTAACAAAACAAATGAATTTCAACAGAATTTTTTTCATCTGGCCGCTTTTGTCAAGTTCACGTCCTTCCATTATTCAGACAGCAATTGAATGATCGTTCTCTTAATTAGTATGAGGTCACAAAACAATCTCTAGGATGAATCTATATGTAAATTGTATCCGGATAGAATTTCATCAAAATACTCCGTTTGCTGAGGCACAGTGAAGAGCTGGCGAACGAACACTATATGCTCATATTCTAGAGATGTGCTCTGATATTTTATAGTATCCCAGTTTTCAAAATTCAGATAGCATGTTTGTAATCGCTTATCATATTTTATGACCACGGTAAATTGCGCTAAAAGGGCACAATGTTTCAGACACGGACAGAAATTCAAACCATTTGACGACTCTCCCCTGCTTTATTATAGAATATGAAACGACTCTCCCCTGCGTTACAGCCACGCCGATCCAAATATTGACCTAAAATTCTTTAATATCAATAGTCTTCAGTGGATCTTGGGGTGTTTCATGTAGATTTTCAGCGGGTTAACTTGCGTATGTATGTATGGTAACGATAACGTGTGTTTTCATTGAGAAAACAAGCCTCGAAAGATCAGAATGCAGAAAAAATATCAAATCGTGGAAATTGGTCAGAGTGTTTGAGAAATCTACAGGCATTTGGTGAGTAAATTTGACGTGAATATATTCCAAACTTATCGTAATGTTCCGTGCGATACTTATTATGTACACCTGATTATTATAAATTAGCGCAAATTCTCATTTCTTACCAGTGTGTCTGCTCCGAAGCGACAGAAAACGACTCTCCCCTTCGTTATAGTCGACTCTCCCTGTCGTTTTGACGACTCTCCCGCGGTAACGGTTGTACGCGGTGGTCTTTGGACTTCGATTTTTGAGGATTTCCCTCCTTTGTTCCTTCGGTATTCTACTGCTGTTGTTATCGTTAACTCGATAAATCCAAAATTGTTATAACGAGATCTCGGATTATTATATCGTTATCTCAATTTATTATATCGATATCTCAATTTATTATATCGTGATCTCGGATTGTTAAAACGTTATCAAAATTTTGTCTGATATATTTGCGGAAAAAAATGGCCGCCATTACTAAGAATAGAACATAGGGGTAAAACGCAGACTTTGACTTATATCTTGAACACCATTACAGCTAGAGAGAATCTGACAGTGGCAAAAATGTTCAGAAAAATAAGATCTACCTTTGGTCAATTTAGGTCAAACCGTCAGACATCTTATAGGTGTTATTGCCCTTAAATGACGATTTTTCACAAATGTTACAGTTTTTCGCTATTTTTATGCCCCGCCACGAAGTGGAAGGGGCATATAGATTTACCCTTGCCCCTCTGTCCGTACGTCGTCCCGATTTGGTTAAGTTTTGCGTTTAGTTCCATTTCTTAGAAAGTAGGAAGAGAATATCAATGATATATCACATGTATAATCATCTTATATAGTACAACAGAGACCAACCACATTTTAGTCACTTTGACCTACATTTCATGGATGAGTGACTTCTAAAACTTTTCATGTGTAGTACCATTTTGTAGAAACCTACGGTTATATATCAATGATATTTCGCCAGTGCAATGTTCTTATGCAGTGTAGTGCAGTTCAGCATATTTTGGGTCACTATGACCTAGATTGTATGCATGAGTGACTTTAGTTAAATTTTGCGTTTAGGTCCATCTCTCAGTAACCCATGGTAGTGCCAAAATGATATTATACTAGTACAGTGTTCTTAAATGGTATTACACATCTCATCAATATTTGGGTCAATATGACCTACATTTTATGCTTGAGTGACTTTGGATAAATTTTGCATTAAGGGGTATTTCTCATTCATTGTTAGTAGTATAACCATGATATATCATCAGTATAATGTTTTTATAAATTCCTGAACTCCTCATTAATATTTGGGTCAAGATGACCTATATTTTACGCTTCAATGACTTTGGATAAATTATGCGTTAATGACTGTTGTCGTATATTTTTTAATTTGTCAATGATGTTTCACTTTTATTGTCATCTCCTTGAATAGTACTATATAGTTGAGCAAAATATTTGCAGTTTGAGTTAATAAAAAACCCCATATTGGTTGTTGACGGCGGGGCATCCGTGTTCTGCAGCAAAAGATCTACAAAATGTATTATTACCAAAAATGTCAGACGACGCTTTGTTAGAGTTATTGCCCTTGAAGAGTGATTTTTTGCCAGTTTTAACATTTTTGTTAACATTAGACCACTCCTTATTGGAGTTATTGCTCTTGAATGCAGGAAATTGCGCCAATTTCGACATTTTTAGTTAACTTCGACAAAAATTTTCTCTCTGAAATTACCTGGCCAATTGTAACCAAATTTTGCCAAAATGATTACGACGAAAAAACATAGTTGCGATGGCTAAAGATAGAACAAAGGAGTAAAACCAAACATTGACTTATATTCCGAATACCATTACAGATAAAGAAAATCTGACAGCACAGGGCAGAAATGTTCAGAATGACAAGATCTACATTTGTTGTATTCAGGTCAAAATCGTCAGACAACATCCTATAGGAGTAATTGCCCTTAAATGATGATTGTCGACAAATTTTACTGTTTTATGGCTATTTTTTCAAAAACAATAATAGATAGAAAGAAACTTTTAATTGCAAAAATGCTCAGAATGACAAAATCTACATTTATTATATTTGTGTCAAAATCGTCAGATTACGTCTTATAGCAGTTATTCGGGTTATATAGTGATCAGTCTGTACGTCTGTCTGTCTGCCCGTAACAAATCTTGTCCAGACTGTAACTTTTTTATCTTAAAGTGTAGGTTCATGATATTTGGCATGAAGGTAGATCAACTCAAGACGATGTGTCATGTACTATGGTTGGTGACCTAGGACCTTGAACTTTGACCTCAAGGTCCAATCAATGGTTTTTGCATGACAGATTCGTCTCCAGGCTATAACTTTTTTATCTTTAAGTGTAGGCTTTTGATATTTTGCATGAAGGTAGATCAGCTCAAGATGATGTCTCTCATACTATGGTTATTGACCTTGTATTTTGAACTTTGACCTCAAGGTCAAATTAATTGTTTTGTATGAGACATTCGTGTCTGTGTTGTAATCCGAGATCTCGATATAGCAATAGTGATTTTTTCGAAATAACGATATAATAATCCGAGATCTCGATTTAACAATATTGGTTTTATCAAGATAACAATAACAATCCGAGATCTCGATGTAATAAATCGAGATATCGATATGATAATTGAGATAACGATATAATAATCCGAGATCTCGTTATAGCAATTTTACTTTTATCGAGATAACGATATAATAAAGCGAGATCGCGATATAACAATGATGGTTTTATCGAGATAACGATATAACAATACGAGATCTCGATATATTAGTGTTTGTTTTATCGAGATAGCCATATAATTTTTATCAATATCACGGTAAAACGGTGTTGTTTTATCGTGATCTCGAATTGAAAATAATTTTTACTTATTCTTTGTGTGTCCCCTTACGGCTTCCGTAGAAAACAGACACTTTGCATACCCTTTATATTTTATTTATTTTTTGTATTTTCAAAAAAAAAAACAAAAAAAAATTGGTTTTGTTTTGTTTGTTTGTTTATTTTTTTTGAAAACTACTAATATAAATATAAATGATAATGTGTTGGTAAGGTGAGCTGCAAAGGTAGAATATATGATTCCGAATGCCAACAGTGATGAAATGAAAATCATCTTTTTAAACCTGTTAACATCGGAAAATCCAGCAAGATCTTAGGCTGGATTTGAACCCCTGCTTGTTGTCATCTAAGGCAACACCGCCTGCACTATGTCCAGCGCCCTAGATCACTCGGCCACCTAGGCTATATAAAAATATGTGGCAACTTCACAGAGGGCGTCGGAATTTTCGTATGACCCCTCAGGGCATGGCCTCTAGGGGGTCCAAGAAACAAAAAAAAACGATTCAGCTAGAACTTCTCTTACACCTTAAGTTGCAGAAACCTGGTTTTAAGGGTATAAGTAACACTATAAAAGTTGTCTGTGCCAAAGGTTTCGGAATTTTGAAATTTGCCCTGAGGGCGGAATAATGAGCGAAATTGTATTTCGAGTTATCCAGTAATATGTGAAATCTTCTGAAGTATTTATGTTTGGAAGCTGAACCCCTGCTTGTTGTCATCTATGGCAACACCGCCTGCACTATGTCCAACGCCCTAGACCACTCGGCCAACTAGGCTATATAAAAATATAGCTTTCGGTAACCGGGTCATTCCTCCTCTTAGGAAATCTAGAGTTGTAACATAGTACACGATGTATATAAGGTAGGTAGGAAAAAGATAAAAGAAGGATAAGGTTGCAACAGGTAAGATACATTAGGTATATAGATAATAGTGTTGCACACAGCTCTTTGCAATATGAATGATAATGTGTTGGTAAGGTGACCGAAAGCTATATTTTTATATAGCCTAGGTTGCTGAGTGGTCTAGGGCGCTGGACATAGTGCGGGCGGTGTTGCCTTAGATGACAACAAGCAGGGGTTCAAATCCAGCCGAAGACCTTGCTAGATTTTCCGATGTTAACAGGTTTAAAAAGATGATTTTCATCACTGTTGGCATTCGGAATCATATATTCTACCTTTGCAGCTCACCTTACCAACACATTATCATTCATATTACAAAGAGCTGTGTGCATGACATGGATGTAGTATTGATCGACATTTAGCAAAGAATACCGCTCACACCGGGGCTAGGAGGGGGAGGGGTGTTGAACGAACTATGAGGTTTGAGTAAAGCGTATTGTTGAAGGCCTAATGGTGACTTCAAGATGAAGAACAACAATAAAAGCGTTATTTCTTTGCTTGGTTCTACAATGTATTTGTAGAGACTTTGTCTCATGTACATTTAATCCATATCCTTTAATTGTTTATTTAAGGCTGGAGTTTGTCTCTCCTACAGTGTGGGGTCTGTAAAAAGATTCCCCGTCTGAGAGATGTATGCTCTTCACATATGATAGTTATGGTGTACTTGTTCGTGAGAGAATTTCTCATAGGGATATATGTGTTATGGTCTCATGTTCATTTACTCCATATCCTTTCGTAAAATATACTGTTTGACATTTATTATTTTTTGTAATTTCCAAATGTGATTCTGAACACCTGTTAATACTGCCCACATCTCACTATTTTATAATACCAAGTTTTCTTACAATCGACTTGATGAATGCCCTGTGTCTATATGTTGTTTTCGTCCACAAGCTTTAGACACTATTGCTTTTGTCGGGAAATGGATGACAGTGATTGTAAGAGCACTTTGCCAGTTTAATTTATGTCTTTTGACATTCCTGCATCCATGATCAGAAAAGACATGGATGCAGTATTTATCGACATTTAGCAAAGAATTCTGCTCAAACCGGTGCTAATGGCCGTCTTGAACTTACTATTAGGTATGAGCAAAGCTCTTTGTTCAAGGCCTCATGTTGACTTCAAGATGAAGAACAACAATAAAAGCGTTTTTCCTTTGCTTGGTTCTACCATGTATTTGTAGAGACTTTGTCTCATGTACTTTTACTCCATATCCTTCAATTGTTTATTTAAGACTGAGGTTTGTCTTTCCTGCAGTTTGGAGTCCGTAAAAATATTCCCCATGCGAGAGATGTTTACTCTTTATACATTGCAGTTAGGGTGTACTTGTTTATGAGCGAATTTCTCATACAGATATACAGTTTGACATTTATTTTTTTTTGTAATTTCCAAATGTTATTCTGACCACCTGTTTATACTGCCCACATCTCACTATTTTATAATACCAAGTTTTCTTACAATCGATTTGTTGAGTGCCCTGTGTCTATATGTTGTTCTAAATGTATGACACTAGTGCTTTTGTCGGGAAATTGATGACAGTGATTGTAAGAACACTTTGGCAGTTTACTTTATGTTTGTAGTATTGATCGACATTTAGCAAAAAATCCCACTGAAACCGGTGCTAGGGGTCGTCTTAATCTTACTATGAGGTATGAGCAAAGCCCTGGTGACTTCAAGATAAAGAATACGATAAATGCGTTGTTCCCTTGCTTGGTTCTACATTTAATGTACATTTACTCCATATCATTTTATTGTTTAATTATGAACTTAAAATATGTAGTTTTGGAAATAAGGTTAAACGATCGCATGTAAGTCGACTACAAAAAATATTTTAAAAAATTGTTTTTCAGCACTCCGTATTTTACTTAACATCCAAGTATACACCAGTACACTAAAATATAACCAAATGTGCATGAATTTAGATAAACATGAATTAGCTCAAATGCATAAGTATTGTGTGAAAATATTTATTTAGAATCGGGGTTTTTAAATGTAATTTAATGCATTACAATTTCTGTGCCTCTTTTTGACTTGCTGATACCAGAAGACTATTGCTGGTAATAGACTTTTGTTAACATTGATTGCATTAAAGATAAAGTATAAATTGGAATGATGTATGAGGCCAGGTTTTCACAATGTCTAACACAGAAAGAACAAAAACACTAACCCAGTCCTTTAATTGCAGCTTCCGCCACAAAGACGATGTACTTTCTCTTAATAATCCAAAAATTCAAGGAACATTTACACCAGATCTATCTCAATGAGCTTGAAATTAAAGAGACTACTGATACACCTACTCCAACTTCGTACCTAGATCGTTTGAAATCTAAGCTATATGACAAACGTGATGATTTTAACTTCCCAATTGTGAATTTCCCTTTCTTAGCAGCAATATACCTACCTCTCCAGCCTATGGAGTACTAGTGTGCATTTCACAGTTAATTCGTCACTGTCGAACATGTAGTTTATACAGTGATTTTTTTAGTAAAGGAAAAACACTGTCCAAAACGTTGCTTAGTCAGGGATTTGTTCAGCTTTTGTTGCTTTCATCCCTTCAGAAATTCTATGGCTGTCATCATGGCATCATTGACAGATATGACGTGTCTGTGTCCCAAATGAATACGGACATTTTCAGCTAGATTTCACGTCTTCACGGATTTGACATAACTGGTTTTGCCTCAACCTTTGATTGACTCACTGATAAGTGTGACGGGTGCCGGTTGCGGAGCAGGACATGCTTACCTTTCCGGAGCACATGGTGTCACTCCCGGTTTTCATGGGAGTTCACACTATGAGTGACTTAGTTCTTAATGTTGCCTTTTTATTTCCGTGCATTGTAGCTGTCTCACGTCCTTGTTTTGTCTTTGTTTTTCTCTGTTGCCGTTTTTTGCTATGTCTTTGGACTTCGATTTTTGTTGTCTTCGCTTCCCTAGTTCGTTCGGTATTCTACTGCTATTGTTTTTTGACTTCCTGAATGCTAATTTCCTTTTTCGTGGCGGCGACGTTCTCCTAGCTTAATCCCGTACATATCTTGTAAGATTCGCTGGCGGTTATTCTACCCTTGACTATTTTTATGAGCGTAACCTTACTCTCACACCTAAACTTTTACAGCAAGGTTTCGGATTTCATAAATTATTTAATTCTTTTCAGAGGTTTATCAGAAGACATGAACATTTGATATCTAAAAATGACGTGACTCGCAAGTAGCTTATTACAAATGCTTTTCTAATCTTAGATTCTATGGAAATTATGTTAAAAATGCAAGAAACTGAAAGAAATCCAGAAAATAATGGGGCGTAATTTACATTCTTTACGTTATAAATAATATCGACTTGATACTTTACTTTAATCCGTTAAACTGTGTTTGAAATCAGGTGACCTGAAAATTTTACACTTGTACTGACCTTTCATTGATACTGCTGATGTCTGCTTAAATACATGGCGACTCTTTACGTAACCCTTAACGATCTTTCGAGTTTGATATTCCTTCCATATAGTGTTAACTGCGACCACTCTTTGACCCATCTTTCTTAATAAAGTTTTGTCATATTCCTTTCTTTTTTCAGATAATGGTCCTAGAGTAAGTAGTGTACCTGCATTGGTTTTTCTGGTTATTATAATATAGGGAAACGGGATAGAGAAAGATGAGGTTTAGGTACCAATATAATATATACCGACCACTGGATTTTAGTATTCTGGCTTTCCCGAATTCCCGTCTATTGTCTTTCATGTGTTTTCCTACTACAGTTTGCCTATAAATTGTGGCATGTGATTGTAAATTTTGCTGTTTTCTGTTATCTTATGTTTATAATTACAAGTGCAATTACAACTAGAAAAACTGTGAGCAAATCTCACAAATAAATGCTCCCCGCACCCCCATTTGATTACGGAAATTAAAATCAATCTAATCAAATTCTGAAATAGGAGGTGCACATCTACATTATTTCATAAAGACTGTCTTAAAGTTTCATGAAAATCTATTCAGTTGTTCAGGATTAGTAGCGGATAAGAGATGGATTCCCACTTGTAATGTAATGGCTAAGTCCTTGTTTGGCTAAGGGAAACACCAAAAATCAATCAAATCAAAATCTAAAATATGAGGTGCACATCTACATTATGTCATAAAGACTGTGCTAAAGTTTTTTGAAAATCTGTCCAGGGGTTCAGGAGGAGTAGAGGATAAGAGATGGGTACCATCTTGTAACGTAATGGTTAAGTCCATGTTTTGCTATGGGAAACCCGAAAAATCAATCATATTTAATATTTTTGTCGAATAATTCGATAATATTTTTGTCGAATTTGGAGGCCGTGTTTTTCAACAGACAATCGGGATTCCCATGGGAACTAACTGCGCGCCACTTTTAGCTGATCTCTTCCTTTTTTCGTATGAGGCGAAGTTTTTACAAGGGCTTACACAGAAAAAACAAAAACATTTAGCCCAGTCCTTTAATTTCAGCTTCCGCTACATAGACGATGTACTTTCTCTTAATAATCCAAAATTTAAGGCATATTTACACCAGATCTATCACAATGAGCTTGAAATTAAAGAGACTACCGATACACCTACTTCAGCTTCGTATTTAGATCTTTTAATTTACATTGACGAAAATGGACGTTTGAAATCTAAGCTGTATGACAAACGTGATGATTTTAACTTCCCAATTGTGAACTTTCCCTTTCTGAGCAGCAATATACCTACCTCTCCAGCCTATGGAGTGTACATTTCACAGTTGATCCGTTACTGTCGGGCATGCAGTTTATACACTGACTTTTTAGTTAGAGCAAAAACACTGTCCCAAAAGCTGCTTTGTCAGGGATTTGTTCAGCCTTTGTTACTTTCATCCCTTCAGACATTCTATGGCCGTCACCATGACATCATTGACAGATATGACGTGTCTGTGTCCCAAATGAAAACGGACATTTTCAGCTAGATTTCACGTCTTCACGGATTTGACATAATCGGATTTGACTCAACCCTGGATTGACTCACTGATAGTGTGACGGGTGCCGCTAGCGGAGCAGGACATGCTTACCCTTCCGGAGCACCTGATGTCACTCCCGGTTTTCATGGGAGTTCACACTATGAGTGCCTTAGTTCTTTTTTTTTAACAACAAGATATATCTTCTTTATTTCGAGAAGGCTTGTTACAATGAACTTCATAAGTCCAAGCTCCTTATAAAGTAATATACTTTCGTTTATAAATACATACATTTTAGAATTACTATAACATTCATTATAAATCGAAAAAAGTTAACCTCTCACGTAGTTTTTTCAAAAAAGCATTTTGCCTTGATTTTCGGATAAAATTAACTCTTTTACAATATTCTTCTCTGAATAAATTGAAAGTATTTACGTATTTTGTTTTTTGTTCTGAAACATAATATATTTTGTAGATAGAAAATCCTAAAACAGTAAGAAAAAAATTAATATTGAAATAGTCTTTATCAAAAATCTGATATCCAAATACCATATGTTTTAGTGTTATTTTATTTTCAATATTAAATTCACTTAGTATTTTTTTAATTTCTCTCCATAGCTGTTCTAGATAAATAATGCTCATAATTTTCTTCTATACCACAAAAATTACAAAGATTATTTTCTGTTGTTTTCCATCTAAATAATAACCTTTTACATGGTAATATAAAATTCAATAGTTTCCATCGATACATTTTCAATTTGTTTTCGTCGATATATTGAAAAATAAATAGATATAAATTATTCATATCAGAGTTTTTTGACATTTCAAAATGGGAAAACCAAGCATTGATACCAACTGGTTTTTCAAATTTATGGCTTAGCAACGACTGATACAATAATTTATTTGTTATCCGTTCAACATCTAAATTTCCTTTGTATAAAAACGTGTTCTTTTTAAAATTAACAGTTGTTTTTTTCGACTTTTCTGTCTTTAATTCAAAAAGCCATGTTTTTGGTATTGCATTCTTAACTGCAGAAAATTCTGAAATCCAGTTTGTTTTACATTTTAATTTACTCAATACAACATCCCGACTTATTTCCCCTTCATCGTTTAAAACATCACTAACGTACAAACCAATTTTTAAAACATAAACTCTTATTATCTAATGTTATATATCTATTACCCCATATAACTTGTTTTTTTATATCATAAAAACTTTTCGGTATTTTCGTATTCTGCCAATTTACTTTAATCCAACACTTCAATACTTCTTGATAAAACTCTGGTATATTGGACAAAATATTCTTATTTTTTTCAGCTAACATGTTCATAGTAAACAACCAAAAGTGGCATAATATTTATATGGTATCAATTTCCAGTTTGGTAGACCCTCGCTAACAAATCTACTTACCCATGACGATTTAATTGAGATATAATAACTTTCAATATCTATCATTTTTAAACCACCTTTATAATAATCACCTATTAATGTTTTTCGTTTAACTCTGTCGGATTTGTTATCCCATATGAATTTAAAGCATTTATCTTCAATTTCTTTCCTGTACTTATCTAGCACTATACATACACTTGCAATAAATGTAAATAGTGGAATTATAAGTGTTTTGATAATAAGTATTTTACCAAGAATTGTAAGATTTCTTTTTTTCCAATTGCAAAACATGCTAGTCATTTTATCTATTTTATTTTCCCAGTTTAACTTTTCACATTCCTGTTTATTATTTCCGAAAAATATCCCCAAAGCTTTTACAGGTTTGTGCGTCCAACTAATGTTTCCAATCTTATCTTTAGAATGTTTTAACTTACCAATCCATATACAATGTAACTTCAGTTTTGTTTCTATTAATTTTTAAACCAGAAAAGGAACCAAAAATTTCTATTTCATTCAGAGCTAATATAATATCTTCTTTGTAACTGAAGAACAGCGTTGTATCATCTGCTAATTGTGTGATTTTTATACTGTGCGTTTTATTATCAATTCTAATTTGAAAACCCCGAATATTTTATTGTTACGTAATCTTAAAGCCATAATCTCCACTGTGATAACAAATAATAGAGCAGACAAAGGATATCCTTGTCGGATTTCACGAGTATTTTTGAACATTTGTGACACCCATCTATTATTCATGACACAAGTTTGAATTCCATTATAAAGTGTTTTTACCCAATCTATAAATGAGTGATTAAAACCGAAATGTTCTAACGTGTTAAATATGAAGTCCCATTCCACTGAATCAAAGGCTTTAATAAAATCAACAAAAACAATAGCCCCCTCTACATTATACATCTCAGCATGATCTATAACATCCTGTATCTGTCTCAAATTAAAACCGATGAATCTATTTTTTACGTACCCTGTCTGATCTTCAAATATCAATTTTGGTAAAACTTTTTTAAATCTTTGTGCTAGAATATGTGATAATATCTTGAAGTCCACATTGAGCAAAGAAATAGGCCTATAATTATCTAATTAGTATGGGTCCTCCTTTTTAAATAATAGTGTTAAGACACTTGTACGTTGTGAATACGGTAGTAATCTATCATTAAAACTCTTATTGTATACTTCTGTTAGTATTAATTTGAACTTGTCCCAAAAGGTTTTGTAGAATTCTACCGTCAGACCATCTAATCCCGGAGATTTATTTAATTTCATATTTTTTATAGCATTTGAACATTCTTCTATGCTCATGTTACCATCACAAAGAGACTGTTCAACTTGACTTAAAGATTTTTCTAGTTTTGTATCAAAGATATAATTTTTTGTCAAGCATTTGTCCGGTTTACTCGACGTGTATAGTTTTTGATAATATTCTTTAATTTTGTATAGTATTTCATCTTGATTTGTAATAGTGTGATTATCATCACTATCGACTAACTTATTTATCGATTTTTGTATTTGTCTTTCTTTTCTAGACTTAAAAAATATGAATTATTTTTCTCACCCACTTCTACCCATTTTTCCCTAGCCCTTATTTGTGCCCCTTTCGCTTTTTGGTCATATTTATGTTCTAATTCAACTTCTATATCCCTTATCTGGTTATCTAGTAATACATCTTCCCCATCAATTTGATCTCTTTGCAGTAATTTAGTTTCTAGTTCCTTTTCTAATAAAATTCTCGAAGTTCTAGTTTCTTTAGCCTAACATTTACTATACTTAAGGGGGTAGACCTGGGGTAGGAGGAGATAACTCCGTTTTTCACTTTTTTATTACTTACACGAACAAATAGAATCATTGCAATAGGTATGATCAAAATTTTTAAATTGTAATTTTTTTTCCACAAAGCAAATAAATATTCACTTTGTCATGAAAACAAATACCTAACATCCAGTTATATATAATGAGTGCATTTTACTCTACATTTTGTAATTCCTTTCAAAGAAAATCAAAATATGTAAAAGTCGGATTTCTTCCAAGGGAGGTAATTTATAGCACGGATTCAGCAATTTTATTGATTTTTACCCACTTTATTCTAAATTAAGAAAAAATGGGACGGTAGAATTTTCTAAAATTTTAATAAATCTTTCATATACTAGTACTCTTTCTATTCTCAGTTTTTGGTGAAAATTAAACGACAGAATTTTTTACAAGAAGTGTTTAATAGTGATCAAATTAGAGTGAAAAATTCAACCTATACTGTTCAAAACACCCATGTGCTTCAGTTCAAACTAGTTAAATTTACTATCATTATTGATGCTTACTTCCACACGTGTCTAAACTACAAAATTTTGCATTTGAAATAATTTCAAATCAAATACAAATTTAATTAGAGCCAATTTTATACACAACAAGCAAGTCCTAAACGGGCCAAAAAATATTAGGAAATGGGGTATATTTGGTGACCTCTAGACAAAAAACGGGACGGTAAAAATTATTGAAAATTGCTTAAAGTTGACATGAACATGTGTAGTTTTAATTCTGAAAATATTTAAAAAATTAAACGAGCGGAAAATTTTAGGCTTCCCCAGGTCTACCCCCTTAATTCTTACATCCCTTATTTCTATTTTCATAGCATCCCACAAAAGCTTACAGTCCATTGTATTTGATTCGATCATCAATTAATCTATTTATTAGTCATTGTCTTTTAAAATCGAACTGTTTATTTTCCAGTACCCCTTCCCTTTTCTGTTGACCCTGTTCTAAAACGCATGCATACACTAAGATGATCAGTTGATTGTATTGTTGCAGGTTTAATTTTACAATATTCTACTAAAGGTATAAAATCTTTTCCTATCAATATTAAATCAATTCGACTTGCTTGTGAGCTATCTTTCCTTCGCCATGTAAATTGTTGGACATTGTCATGAAGTTCTCTCCATAAATCAATTAACGGATTTGTCTTAAATAATTGTTTAAAACTATTCACCGGTTGCACGGTATTTACATTTCTACTAGATTTCCGATCAATAGTGTGTGCGGTTTCGTTAAAATCCCCCCCGATAATTGGTATTCCTATCCCATGTTCTTTCACGCACGTATTTACCTTTTTAAAGAAAACATTTCTATTTGTTTTACAATTAGGGGCATATATGCATACTAAAGAAAATATTGTCTCGTTCAACTTAATATTTAATAACATCATCCTTCCTTCCTGGTCAGTAAATTTTCTCCAAAATTTCATAACATAAGTTTTTACTAATTAGAATTGCCACCCCCCTACTTGCAGTCGTACCGTTGCTGCAGAATATTCTGTAATCACTGTTGATTTCGATTTCTTTCTCTATAATAGTATCAAAGTGTGTTTCTTGCAAAAAACCAATACCACATTTTTGTGTCTTTAACCATTCAAAAACCCGATTTCGTTTACCCGTCGAATGCATACCATTAACATTTAGGCTACAAAGATTTACTAAATTTTTCTGAGCCATGAGGATTATTATGTATAAAACAAGTATCATTATAAATTTCGCCAATTACGACGTTCACGCAAATCTCGGATAATTTTACAAATATTTTATATGAAATAGACATACAATTACATAAATAAAGCACACACATATAAAAACAAAACAAACATATAAAACATACAACTATCATCAAACAATAAATAGAAGTGATATCTAACCAGTTTGTCCATAGTATACTTCTACATAGAGCACAAAGAAATATAGTATTGCTTATAAACATTTCTGCTAAACAGTATATTTCGAACAACATGCGGCATAAAAAATACTCTATCTTAAGTCTAAACGTATTGTGTTTGTGATTTATAAATAGATTTATAAATACATGTAGATGGACATTAAAAATTATATTCCGGACAATATGTTGCCTTAGTTCTTAATGTTATCTTTTTATTTCCGTGCATTGTAGCTGTCTCACGTCCTTGTTTTGTCTTTGTTTTTATCTGTTACCGTTTTTGCCATGTCTTTGGACTTCGATTTTTGTAGTCATTGCTTCCCTTGTTCCTTCGGTATTCTACTGCCGTTGTTTTATCAAATTCCGAAATAGGAGGTGCACATCTACATTATGTCATAAAGACTGTATTAAAGTTTCATGAAAATCTATTCAGTGCTTCAGAAGGAGAAGTTAATAAGAGATGGGTACAATGTACCCACTTGTAATGTAATGGCCAAGTACAAGCTTTACTATGGGAAACCCCAAAACTCAATCAAATCAAACTCTGAAATAGGAGGTGCATTTCTACATTATGTAATAAAGGCTGTGCTAAAGTTTTATGAAAAATCTATTCAGTGGTTCAAGAGGAGTAGAGGATAAGAGATGGATACTCCCTTGTAACATAAGGGCTATAAGTCCATGTTTTTTTATGAGACCCAAAAAATCAGTCAAATCAAATTCTGAAATAGGAGGCGCACATCTACATTATAGCATAAAGACTCTGTTTAAATTTCATGAAAATCTATTCTGTGGTTCAGGGGGAGTAGGGGATCAGAAATGGGTACTCACTTGTAATGTAATGGCCAAGTCCATGTTTTGGTATGGGAAACCCCCAAAATCGATCAAATCAAATTTTGAAAAAGGAGGTGCAAATCTACATTATGGCATAAAGATTGTGTTAATGTTTCATGAAAATCTTTTCACTGGTTCAGGAGGAGTAGTGGATAAGAGATGGGTACCCTCAGGTGTAACGGACGGACGGAAAGACGGACGGAAGGACGGACGGACGGACACCCCCATCACTATATACCTCCACTTTTCAAGCGGGGGTATAAATATGTTACAAAAACAAGCACAATTATATAGTGTTCCAAGTAGGCTCACAACAGTAGGCTGATACAATTCCAGTGATGCATGAAAGCGTGAACGCTTATTCCATGGGGGCCTTTGTATCATAATAAATGAAAATAAATTAAATCGTCCAAACAAAGTTTGGCGACTTCTTGTGTTTGCACCGCTTCTTCTTATTATTTTTCTGCCTCATTCCGTCTTTTGCAATCAAATTCCTAGAAAACACGCATATGGAATAATAAAAGAACGTCATAGGAAGGTAGATCACCATCCAAAGATGTGCATTCAGGTGTTATAATTTTTAAAATGACCACCATCATTGGTCTATTCGAACGTTGACCTCGTATCTTATTTTGGATTAACTTTGAAACCGTAAAATATAGCTTATAAAGTGTAAAGGCTAAGATGTTTGTTGGGTCATTGCGGACCTTCGTTACATTTGGACCTTAACTTTTAGGGTCAACCGTTCATGAATTATGCCCCTTGAAAATCTGGTCTCATCTTTAAGCATGATTTTTTCAAGAACGGTAAGACATAAAAACATTTTCCATTCAACTTAGATGATATGTGTGACATTTAAAAATATCAAGGTCAAAGGTAACTGGTCACTTTGAACTTAGACCTGGGACCTTGTTGTTGGATTATCTCAGAAACCCTGACATATAGCTGATAAAATGTAATGAGGGTAATTTGTGTCTTGTTAAGATCTACATTTGTTTCAATGGGACCAAAGTTTTTAGACCAACCGTTTTTGGCCTATGGACCTATAAAACAGATTTTAAATGTCTGATTTTGGGTTTTTTGCTTATAGCCCAAATACCATTGAAGATACAAAGAGACATATCAAAAATGTTAAGGAAGATATGACCTTCAAAATGAGCTCAAGGTCAAGCTTCAAGGCAAAAAAACTTTTTTATCACATCTCAGTGTCATTAGTGTACACATTAAGCTTAGAATATTGATGAATAATGAAAACATTATGACGCAACTTCAAACAATTGACATCTTAAAAATTGGTGGTCCAAACTGAATGACACTTCAATGTAACTTAATATAATTACACAACACAGAAAAAAGTGTCATTTCGTAATAAAAAATAGAAGTGATGTTTCTGATGCAATCGTGTATACAGGGAAATCATAGTTAATGATACCACTGATAAAAAGAATAACAATGCTTTCTAGTCTGCAATTTTTAGCTCACCTGGCCAAAGGTCATGTGAGCTTTTGCCATCACTCGGCGTCCGTCGTCCGGCGTCCGTCGTCCGGCGTCCGTTGTCCGTCGTCCGGCGTCCGTTGTCCGTCGTCCG
>MJUU01032972.1:9052-20042 GCA_002080025.1 Modiolus philippinarum | reverse complement strand
GTAGTGACTAACAATCCTGTAAAATTTGAATGAATTCTAACCAGCAGTATCTGAGGAGTTGCGTCCACAAGATTTGCCATTGCATAACAATGTGGAAATAATCAAAGTCCCATAACTCCAACAAAATTTGACGAATCAAAATGGCGGTGCGATATGATCTAGTACATATAGTGACTAACAATCCTACAAAATTTGAACATAATCCAATACATGGTTTCCGAGGAGTTGCGTCCACAAGAAAGTGTGACAGACAGACGGACGGACGGACGGACACACGGACACAGACCATTACTATGTCCCACCGTCGCGGTGCTGCGGGGGACAATAAAAGAAATATTTCAGAGCAACTTATTACAATCATTGGTGGTACATATACAACACAGCATTTTTTCAAAGAGCAATTGAGTATGGAATCTGGTTTGGGTGAATTGTGTTTGCATGCAAACATATCATCACTCGTTATTTTTCTCTATTATTATTCCTCAATTTCACGACCTTTGTCCGCACGTTTTCTCAGAGATAGATGGTCCAAACTTAATGAAACTTGGCACCCTAGTAGATACCATCCCCAAGATGTGCAAAAAGGTCTTAGAATTTCCAAAGTGACCACCGTCATTGGTCACTTTGAACTTTGACCTCAAATCTTTTCATTTGAATAACTCGAAAACCGTAAAGGATAGCTGATTATTTGTGTGACAAAAATGTTTGTTAGGTCATGGCGGACATTTGTTACATTTGGACCGAACCTCTATGGTCAACCGTTCATGAGTTATGCCCCTTGAAAATTTTGTCGTATCTTTAGTTATGGTTTTCTCGAAAACAGTAAGAGATAGGAACCTGGAACCTTTTCCATTAAACTTAGGTGATATGTGTTACATTTAAATATGCCAAGGTCAAAGGACATTGGTCACTTTGAACTTTGATCCTAGACCTTGTTTTTGTAATAACTCTTAAACCATAGCAGATTAACTGTAATGACAAAAATGTGTGTCTTGTTAAGATCTTCATTTGTTACGTTGGTCCACAATTATTAGATCATTTCTTGCTATTTAAATGAATGAAAATTACTTCATTATGTATCATTTATGTTATTTTTTAGCAGTTTGACATTGATAACCTTAACGTCAACTGCAATTAGAATTTTATTAGTGGTGTAAGTAATGACAGGTATATACATATATTTAAATAATTGGGGAAATATAAACCATCTGTTCTAATTAACTAGTTAATATTATAAAACATTTTTACCTAAAACAAGCAGTGTTACGCATCTGGCAAAAATTTATCAACTTAAGCTTTGACAGTTTAATAACTGGTAGTCACACAGCTAAATAATTGATACTGATAAAACTTTATGTAACCAAAAAACCATCACATCATAATTGATTATATATCATCATATAATATTTAAAATAGAAATGATTATATATGATGAAACAGGATATAAAGTTTTAACCTTGAATCAAAGCAATACAAGCACTATTCGACGAAAACATAATGAGTTGAAGACACAAATTCTTACATGATGAATAAAAAAAAACAATTATTTCAGAGCACATTATTAATCATTGGTGAAAATTTACAACAAAACATTTTTATTATTATTATTCCTCAATGGATTTTACAAACGTTGTCCAAACTTTATCTCAGAGATAGGTAGTCATAATGACACAACTTTCTGACGCAATCCAGGTTAATTTTGACCAGTGAATCAAAGCACTAATCGCACTGATAGACTAAAACATAATGAGTTTAAGAAACTAATTCTTACATGAGGAATAAAAAATATTTCAGAACAACTTATTACAATCATTGGAGGTACATATACAAAACAGAATTTTTTCAAAGAGCAATTGAGTATGGAATCTGGTTTGCGTGACTTGTGTTTGCATGCAAACATATCATCACTCGTTATTATTATTATTCCTCAATGGATTTTTCAAACTTTGTCAAAACATTATCTCAAAGATGGGTATTCCAAACTTAATGAAACATGGCACCAATGTGGACAACCACCCAAAGATGTGCAAGAAGGCCTTTGAATTTCAAAAATGACCTCGGTCAATGGTCTCTTTGACCTCAAATCTTGTGATTGGAATATCTCGAAAATTGTAAATAATAGCTGATTAATTGTTACGGCAAAAATGTTTATAAGGTCATGACGGACCTTTCTTACATTTGAACCGAAATTCTATGATGCACCGTTCAAGAGTTATGCGCCTTGAAAGTTTCATCACCTCTTTTAGCATGTTTTTTCTCGAAAACGGTAAGAGATAGAAACCTGAAACCTTTTCCATTCAATTTAGGTGATATGTGTTACATTTAAAAATGCAAAGGTCAAAGGTCATTGGTCACTTTGAACTTTGACCCTAGACCTTGTTTTTGTAATAACTCACAAACCGTAATAGATCGCTGATAACATGTAATGGCAAAAATGTGTGTCTTGTTAAGATCTATATTTGTTACATAGGGTCCAAAAATATCGGACCAACCGTTTTCGGTTTATGGACCGAAAACCGATTTTGATGTCCGAATTTTGTGTTTTTTGCTTATAGCTCAAATACCATTGAAGATACTTAAGGACATTCAACGTACAAAATGTTCAGGAAGTCGGACCTTCAAAATGAGGTCAAAGGTCAAGGTCACAGCCCTTAAGCTTTATTTCACGTTAAAGTATCAATAAATGAACAAATTAAGCTTTGAATTGAATCAATTATGAAACCATTATGACGCAACTTCCTTTCTGATGCAATGCAGTACATATACTTATGAAGTATTAACATGTGAATCAAAGTACTACTAACACTGATAGACGAAAAGATAACGAGTTAATGACACTAGTTCTTACATAAGGAATAGAAACGAATATTTCAGAACACATTATTACAATCATTTGTGATAAACATACAACACAGCATTTTTCAAAAAGCAGTTGGGTATGGAATCTGGTTTGGGTGACTTGTGTTTGCACGCAAACATATCATCACTCGTTATTATTATTATTCCTCAATGGATTTTTCAAACTTTGTCCAAAAATTATCTCAGAGATGGATATTCCAAACTTAATGAAACATGGCACCAATGTAGACAACCACCCCAAGATGTGCAAGAAGGTCTTTGAATTTCCAAAATGACCACGGTCATTGGTCAATTTGAACTTTGACCTCAAATCTTGTGATTGAAATATCTCGAAAACTGATAACTGATAAATTGTTATGGCAAAAATGTTTATAAGGTCATGACGGACCTTCGTTACATTTGGACAGAAATTCTATGATGCACCGTTCAAGAGTTATGCCCCTTGAAAGTTTCGTCACCTCTTTTAGCATGTTTTTTCTCGAAAACGGTAAGAGATAGAAACCTGAAACCTTTTCCATTCAATTTAGGTGATATGTGTTACATCCAAAAATGCAAAGGTCAAAGGTCATTGGTCACTTTGAATCTTGACCCTAGACCTTGTTTTTGTAATAACTCATAAACCGTAATAGATAGCTGATAACAAAAATGTGTGTCTTGTTAAGATCTACATTTGTTACTTAGGGTCCAAAATTATCGGACCAACCATTTTCGTTTTTTTGACCGAAAACCGATTTTGATGTCCAAATTTTGCGTTTATGCTTATAGCTCAAATACCATTAAAGATACTAAAAGACATTCAACGTACAAAATGTTCAGGAAATCTGGACCTTCAAAATGAGGTCAAGGTCAAAGGTCAAAGCCACAGCCCTAAAGCTTTATTTCACGTTAAAGTATCAATAAATGTATATATTAAGCTTGGAATGATGCTTTCATCAATGAATGAATATTGAAACCATTATGATGCAACTTTTTTATTGATGCAATCCAGTACATACACTAATGAAGTGTTAACCTGTGAATCAAAGTACTACTAACACTGATAGACGAAAGATAATGAGTTTATGACACTAGTTCTTACATAAGGAATAGAAACAAATATTTCAAAACACATCATTACAATCATTGGTGATAAATATACAACAATAGTATATCCATATGAGAGAATTTCTCATATGGATATACTATTGATACTTTCAAATTTTGGCAATTATTTTTGAAATTTTCGAAATGTAATCCAGACCACCTGTTTTAAGTGCCCACATCTCACTATTTTATTACGCCAAGTTTTCTTACATTCGACTTGATGAGTGCCCTGTGTTTGTCTATATGTTGTAGTTGTCCACTAGCTTAAGACACTAGTGCTTTTGGTGGGCAAAGGATGACAGTGATTGTAAGAGCACTTTGCCAGTTTAATTGATGTTTGTTGACAATCCCGCACCCATGACCAAGAAAGACATGGATGTAGTGTTGCTCGACAATTAGCAAAGAATTCCGCTTAAACCGGTGCTAGGGACCGTCTTGAGCTTACTATGAGGTATCAGCAAAGCTCATTGTTGAAGGCCTCATGGTGACTTCAAGATGAAGAACAACAATAAAAGCGTTGTTCCTTTGCTTGTTTTTTACCATGTATTTGTAGAGACTTTGTCTCATGTGCATTTACTCCATATACTTTTATTCACCAACACAGCATTTTCAAAGGGGAATTTGGTATGGAATCTGGTTTGGGTGACTTGTGTTTGCATGCAAACAAAGTTTGGCGACTTATTGTTTTTGCACCGTTTCTTATTATTATTTTTCCGCCTCTTTCCATCATCTTGCCCAACCCAATTCTCAAAAACCCCTTGTCCAATCATAACCAAACTTCACAGGAGGGTACATCACCACCCAACGATGTGCAATCAGGTGTTGAAATTTTCCAAATGACCACCGTCATTGGTCAGTTTGAACTTTGACCCCAAATCTTACTACTGGATTAACTCGGAAACTGTAAGAGATAACTAATACAATGTAATGACAAAAATGTTAGTTAGGTCATGACAGACATTTCTTGCAGTTGGATGGAAATTCTATGGTCAACCGTTCAGGAGTTATGCCCCTTGAAAGTTTCGTCACATGTTTTAAGTAGGTTTTTCCCGAAACGGTTAGAGATAGAAACCTGAAATCTTTTCCAATCAACTTAGGTGATATGTGTTACATTTAAAAATGCCAAGGTCAAAGGTCATTGGTCACTTTGAACTTTGACCCTAGACCTTGTCATTAGATTAACTCATAAACTGTAGTAGATAGCTGATAATATGTAATGGCAAAAATATGTGTCTTGTTTAGATCTACATTTGTTACATTGGGTCCAAAATTATTGGACCAACCGGTTTGGGCCTATGGACCAAAAATCGATTTTTGATGTCTAATTTCGGGTTTTTTGTTTATAGCTCAAACATTATTGAAGATACAAAGAGACTTTCAATACAAAAAATGTAAAGGAAGATGTGACCTTCAAAATGAGGTCAAGGTCAAAGTCCAAGGTCATAGTCAAAAACTTTATTTCACATAAAAGTATCAGTAAATGTACATATTAATCTTAAATTGTTGATCATTTATGATAATACTATGACGCAACTTTCGTGAGACATATCAATTGTTTTTGGAACAACTGGCGTACTAGTTTTCTCAAAAATAGGTGGTCAAATTTCAATGAAACATGTATCTATTTCAATGTAATTTAAAATCATAATATAATTACACACCATAGAGGACATACCTTACTTCATAATATATAAATAGAAATGAATTTTCTGATGCAATCACAAAGTCTGTACAGGTTATTCATAAATACTAATATCACTGATAGACAGAATGACGATAACTTAAGACCAAATTCTTGAATTGAGGACTCATTCTTCTTTGAAAGAACATTAAGGAATAAGTTCTGGTTGGGCGACTTCTGTGTTTGCTTGCAAACACATTATCACTCGTTATTATTATTATTATTCCGCCTCAAAAATTATCTTGTCCAACCAAATTCTAAGAGATCACTTGCCCAATCATAATCAAATTTCACAGGTAGATAGATCACTACCCAAAGATGTGCACTTGGGTGTTGAAATTTTCCAAATGACCACCATCATAGGTCACTTTGAACTTTGACCCCAAATCGTATTATCGGATTAACTCGGAAACTGTAACAGATAGCTAATACAATGTAAAGACACAAATGTTAGTTAGGTCATGCCCGACATTTGTTTCATTTAGACCGAAACTCTGTGGTCAACCGTTCAGGAGTTATGACCCTTAAAAATTTCATGATATGTTTTTAGTAGGTAAACGGTAAGAGATAGAAACCTGAAACCTTTTCCATTCATCTTAGGTGATATGTGTTACATTAAAAAATGCCAAGGTCAAAGGTCATTGGTCACTTTGAACTTTGACCCTTGATCTTGTCATTGGATTAACTTATAAACTATAATAGATAGCTGATAAAATGTAATGGAGAAAATGTATATCTTGTTAAGATCTACATTTGTTACATTGGGTCCAAAATTATCGGACCAACCGTTTTCAGTTTATGGACCGAAAACCGATTTCGATGTCTGATTTCGGGTTTTTTGCGTATAGCTCAAATACCATTGAAGATACAAAGAGACATTCATACAAAAAATGTTAAGGAAGAAGTGACCTTCAAAATGAGGTCAAGGTCAAAGTTCAAGGTCATGGCCAAAAACTTTATTTCATATAAAACAATCAATAAATGTACATATTTAGCTTAAAATGTTGATCAATTATGAGAATATTATGACGCAACTTCCGGGAAAAACCTATCAATTGTTTTTCGAACAATTGACGTACTAGTTTTCTTAAAAATGGGTGGTCTAAATTCAATGAAACTTGTATGTATTTCAATGTAACCTAAGATTTTTATATAAATACACACCATAGAGAAAATACCTTACTTCATAATATATAAATAGAAATGATTTTTCTGATGCAACCACAAAGTGTGTACAGGTTACTAAACATACCGATATCACTGCTAGACAGAATCATGACGAGTTTTAAGTCTTAATTCTTAAATCGAGGACCCATTGTTCTTTCAGAGAACATTTAAGAATTAATTCTGGTTGGGCGACTTCTGTGTTTGCTTGCAAACACATTATCACTTGTTATTATTCCTCCTCAAAAATCATCTTGTCCAACCAAATTCTCAGAGATCACTTGCCCAATCATAATCAAACTTCAGATGTAGATAGACCACCACCCAAAGATGTGCACTTGGGTGTTGAAATTTTCCAAATGACCACCATCATTGGTCACTTTGAACTTTGACCCCTAATCTTATCAGATTATCTCGAAAACTGTAACAGATAGCTAATACAATATAATGACAAAAATGTTAGTTAGGTCATGCCCGACATTTGTTACATTTAAACCGAAACTCTATGGTCAACTGTTCAGGAGTTATGACCCTTGAAAATTTCATCATATCTTTTAAGTAGGTTTTTCTCGAAAACTGTAAGAGATAGAAACCTGAAACCTTTTCCATTCATCTTAGGTGATATGTGTTACATTTAAAAATGCCAAGGTCAAAGGTCATTGGTCACTTTGAACTTTGACTCTAGACCTTGTTATTGGATTACCTCAGAAACCATAATAGATAACTGATTAAATGTAACTGGGAAAATGTGTATCTTGTTGAGATCTACATTTGTTACACAGGGTCCAAAATTATCGGACCAACCGTTTTCAGTTTATGGACCGAAAACCGATTTCGATGTCCGAATTTCGTGTTTTTTGCTTATAGCTCAAATACCATTGAAGATACTAAAAGACATTCAAAGTACAAAATATTCAGGAAGTCTGGACCTTCAAAATGAAGTCAAGGTCAAAGGTCAAGGTCACAGCCCTAAAGCTTTATTTCACGTTACAGTATCAATAAATGTACATATTAAGCTTGGAATGTTGGTTTCATCAATGAATCAATATTGAAACCATTATGACGCAATTTTTTTCTGATGCAATCCAGTACATACACTAATGAAGTGTTAACCTGTGAATCAAAGTACTACTAACACTGATAGACGAAAAGATAATGAGTTTATGACACTAGTTCTTACATAAGGAATAGAAACAAATATTTCAAAACACATCAATAAAATCATTTGTGACAAATATACAACACAGCATTTTTCAAAAGGGAATTGGGTATGGAATCTGGTTTGGGTGACTTGTGTTTGCATGCAAACATATCATCACTCGTTATTATTGTTTCTTTCTTCCACCTCTTTTTGTCCACGCAGGTTCTCAATGATGCCTTGACAGAATTCATTCATGTTTGTACAAAGTTGAATCACCTTATGAAGTTGTACCTCCACCAAAAAAAAATTTCAAAATGGCTGCCATATTCAAGATGGCGGCCAAGTTACGTCAACATTTGAAATTTTTCCGATTTCACTGAAAATCATAAAAATCTCAAACCTGCCTTGACAGAATTCATTCATATTTGGCAAAAAGTGGAATCACATAAGAAGACGGGCATGCAAAAAAAAAAAATTTCAAAATGGCCGACATTTCTAAGATGGCCGCCGAGATACGTCTAAATTTTAACTTTGACCGAATTTAACAAAAATTGATTTCTAGGTAGATTTTGACACTGCGAACAAGATGGAATTATCGAATTGGCTGTCAGGGGTGACATCAGCTATTGCTTGCAATTGCAAATCTGTTCTTTTTCTTCTTCCAATAAATTTTGTCCGAAGGATTATTTTGTGATGGCTTGATGTATTCAAATGAAACTTGGTAGGAAGTTAGATCAGCATAAGGAGTTGTGCTTTCCATGATAGAAAATTTCAAAATGGCCACCATTTCCAAGATGGCGGCCAAATTACGTCGAAATTTCAACTTTGTCGGATTTCAAAGAAAATTGATTTCTAGGTAGATTTTGACGCTGTGAACAACATGGGATAGTTGAATGGGGAGTCTGGGGGTGACATCAGCTATTGGTTGCAATTGCGAATCTAAGTATTCTCTCTTTCTTCCAAAGATTTTTGTCCGCCTATTTTCTCAAAGATGCCTGAACAGAATTCATTCATACTTGGCACAAGGTTGGACCACCATAAGGAGATGTGCATGGTCCGACAAACATTTTCAAAATGGACGCCAATTCCAAGACGGCGGCCAAAATACGTCAAAATTTCAACTTTGTAAGATTTCAACGAAAATTGATTTCTAGGTAGATTTTGACTCTGCGAAACAAGATGGAAACATCGAATTGGCTGTCAGGGACGACATCAGCTATTGCTTGCAATTGCAAATATAGTTGTTTTTTTTCGTTTTCTAATATTAACCTTCCGATATTGTTTTAGTCTTTCATATGTTTTTACTTCGGTCAGAAATAACGGGTTATTAATTACCTTCAGAAATCATAATGTCTTCTTTGATTGCTTTGCTAGATAATATTACCTTTAAGATTTTCATTCATATCTTGTTCCTCGAAGACAAGATGAAACTTAGTTGAAGTTATTGGTTTAGTGCCACATAATATTTTGAATTTGGGTAACATTATTGGAAATTCTTGGTTTAGAGCCACAGATAATTTGAAAATAGTGAAAAGCGATGGGAAAGTATTAGTTTAGTGGCCTAGATAATTTATGGTAGAAATCGCGCATTTGAAAAATAAAGAGTTGGATATGGGTAAGGTTGGATTTCCGGACCGGAACTGTGCTTTTACAGCTTATCTTTTGAGACTGACATATGAGAAACGTCATATTTTGTCCCTTTGCCGCAAATAAGCTACATTTCCCCGTGTATAATGCTTGATCACTTTTTATTATATCTCCGTTAAAGCATGGTGACATACATACATTGTAATTACAAATGTAATAAATCATATGATAAACTATCTAAATGCATTTACAAAAATTAATCCAAATAAATTCCTTGAAAAAGCTGGTTGGGAATATGTGTTACAGTTTGTTTTAGTATTTCAATAGAAATAGAGACAATATGTATTTACAAAAATATATAATATTCTCATGAACAAAAGGTTCATTTCTATTGAGTTTCAAAATCCAAGCAAGATGAATAGAATGAGATAATTTAAAGCTCGAATTTCATCAAATATTGATATTTGAATATACTGAGAGGGGGTCAATTGTCAAATTCTGAATATTCAAAAAAAAAAATATCTAGAATTAAAAACAATGCTGAATTATTTTTGAAAAGTAGCATAATGGAAAACATGCATACTATTTCCACTTTGTTTGCTTTACCTTGCTTATATTCGGGTTTTCTTCGGAGGAAACATTGATTACTTTTAATTTTACTTAATTGTAGTTATAATAAAGCGTGGTTATACAATAACTTTCGCGTGTCTTCCGGCTTGGATTTACTGACCTTTGTTTTTCAAGTCAGATTAGAAGTGATGTTCTTATGATGAGGAAAGAAGCACTTGATTATAAGTCCAAGGTATAAGTTTAATGTTCATTTAAGAGAAGGGTTTTTGTTCTACATTACTCTTTTCAAGAAACATCAAAGCCTTTATTATCATGACAAATTTATGTTTAAAACAACAGGTAATGTTTTATTCATGAGGCAATAACATCTCTTAAATTTTACGGATGTGCATGCTTTTGTAGATATTGATTTGTTAGAATATACTTAATTGATAAAATGTTTTATGTTATTTTGGAAATAATCTTCTTCTTTATTCAAGTTTCATCGCTTTTTATTATACTGTTCCTGTCAAATGAACAGCAATTCAAACATCTAGGATCGCCAATTAAATATAAATTGTTATAAAAGTGAGAAATCATTAACTTTCAAAATAACACATAGTGATATCTTGTCAAACGTTAATGTAGTATAGAAATATTGTAGGCATGATAAAAATACTATCAAATACATCGGCAAACAAATACCGAAGCAAGAACGAGGAAAGGGAAAATTCTAAAATCATAAATCCAAAATTACGGCAATTCACAGCAACACGAATTGAGAAGGTATGACAAAGACATAACAAAAAAACCAAAATGAACAAAAACGCCACAAAACTAAAGCACTAGCAGTGTGAACCATTAAAAAAACTGAGGTACCATCAGGTGCTCCGGAAGGGTAAGCATGATCTGCTCCACGCATGGCA
>MJUU01032970.1:48685-69902 GCA_002080025.1 Modiolus philippinarum | reverse complement strand
TGTTTCCAATAGCAATTGCCTGGAACTTGTCAGGATTTGCCTGCATTTTATTAATTCTAAACCACTCTATAAGCTCCCCACATTCACTTTCTAGTGTTTTAATAAGAATGTCAAAATTTGAGTGTGAATAGGATAAGGTGTTGTCATCCGCATAATTGTATAAAGAACACTTTTTAACAATTAGAAAAATATCATTTATAAAAATGTTAAATAAGATAGGTCCAAGTATTGAGCCTTGGGGAACACCTTTTTTGATATTATCCCAATTACTCAATACATTACTAATTTTTATACACTGCTTTCTATTTGAAAGATAATCTGAAAGTAGTGATACAGCTGAGTTTGATAGTCCATAAGCTGATAATTTTGCAAGAAGGATATCGTGTGGCAAGCAATCAAACGCTTTGGACAAATCCATTAGTATGGCTGCCACAAATTCGTTACAATCGACTGCTTTTTTCCAGTCTTCAATTAATTTCAGAAGCACTGTTTGACAACCCTGTCCTTTCCTAAAAGCACATAATAATTTATTGAATATATTTTCAAAAAATTCTGTTAGCTGTTGTTCTATAGTTTTTTCAAAAACTTTTGAAATAATTGGAAGTACACTCACTGGTCTGTAATTCTTTTTATCTAAGGCATCTGCCTTTTTATATAAAGGTGTGACTTGTGCCATTTTTAATTTATCTGGGAAAATATTTTTTACAATAGTTTTATTAACTAAATTTGTCAATTTATTTGTCATAACAGGTTCACGAAGTTTTACTAGTTTTGCAGATATCTTGTCCGCACCTGTAGATTTTTTTATACTAAGGGACCGACCATTTAACTTGAAGGGGGGGGCTATGGTTTTTTTCTAAAAAAAAATTTTGGATCTGATTTTATGTGAAAAAATATTTTGGCTGCCAAAATGATGAAAAAAAATTTTCTGAAGGAGGCTTTCTGCCCAAAAAAATAATGTTAATTTTGAAAAAAAATATTTCGTTGATACGCATGCAAAAAATAAATAATTTGTTTCGCGCGAAGCGCGAAAAAAAATTTCTGTCCAGAAAAAAAAACCATAACCCCCCCCCTTCAGGTTAAATGGTCGGTCCCTAATTTTTTAAAATTTTTTTTAATTACCGCCTGGTGCAGCGACAGCAAATGGGCTAGGATCCCAGGCTACTGGCGAACGCGACCGAAAAGGTATTTACATTCCTCCTGTATGTAGGAGCACCGTCATATAACGTAATTAAGACCTTTCCGATATCGGTGCAATATTAGAATAATATTATCAACTTCCTGTCATTTCCAACACGGCATGCAAAGAGAAATTCAGCTAAAACATCGTAGAAATGACCCATTAAAAAGCTTTTATTGAATAATATACAGTAGAAGCCGATGTTTAGAAATCGTAAGCAAATACTGTTCTTACAGGTAGAAGTTGATAGCCCAATGATAGATAAACACAAACCAGGACAGTTATAGCTAGATCTATCTGAACCACCACCACAGGCACAGGAGTCGGAAATTCTATAAATATTTCATTTCAAAGTTGAAATACAAAGCCCACACAATGTCAATGAAGTTTCACGGAAGTAGTGAATGAAACGAACAGGAGTGCAACCGGCAAATTTCACTTGATTTCGAGATCATCCGGCCTTACAACAGTCCGGCCCTATGCCAGTCCGGCCTTATGACAATCCGGCCTTGGTCTATCCGTCCCTGTATTGTCCAGAAAATAAAAATAAATAAAACCAGTAAAGGAATACACAACAAAACGGTTAACGAAAAAGGCACTTAAAAGGGACAAATAGACTTTTACATTAAAACACAAACAGAAAAATTACAACTAAAATAACATACAAACAAAACAGAAAAAAATGAAAAATAAAACATTAAATTTAAATAAATAAAATTTAATTAAAAAACTTACAGATATGCCTTAAATGAATAGCGAGGGACTAATACACAAAAAAACGGAAATATCTGTGATGGACATTCAAAATGAAGATCGACATTCAAAATGAAAAAAAATTATCTGAAAAGCAATTCCAATAAACTAAGTATTGCAAAAAGGCAAAATAATAAAATGGTAAATATAACCTGATTTCAAGAACATAATCCGATATCTCCACGTGCATATATCAAACCAATACACAATCACAGGTTGACACGATATAAAATGCAGGATATATCATGCAGAAGCTAGCAAACTTCGATAAACTGCCAAGGGATCTCATTTGAAATTGTTTGTTTCACAATAAAATGTAACTAAACATTATTTTACAATGCAACAAAACAATACACAACAGAGAATTTTTATTATTATGTTAAAAATTTATATAATCGTGGCAATCTTGAGAAGTATGTGATTTTTTTTAAGTACCAGGCCCAGTCGTCCTTTTCACTCATTCTCACTTATCTAATGGTCTTTTTGTTGTGTATTCCCTTACTGGTTTATTTTTTTTTCCTTTAATTTTTACACATGTTAATGTATTAATAGTTTGTATAACATTAACCCTTGACTATTTATTAACTACTTTTTGTGGCATTCCAACAGATGTTTATTAAGTCACCGTCACATCCTGTTAAATCCAAGTGCAATTAACATCTACCTGTAGCTTATCTGTAAAGGTGAGCGTCATTAAAAGTATGTTGGATTATACCCCGAGTCTGTATCAACATCATATCCAAAAGATTTGACCTAGACTTTCTCCAAACCGAAGTTATAGGATTTTTTCTGCATCCCTTCCGTTATTTTTAATCAGGGGAGGTAACTCCGGAAACTCGAAATGAGTCAATTGATACTATATCGTTGTTTTGTTCAGTTTTGTCATGATATCGGAGATAGAAAGTCGTAATATTTATTGTTCAGACTTATATTGATGCATTTATTGGAAATTTGTCATAAAAAATTGCTGCAGAATATAGAAACGAAGGAGTTTTAACCATTTACGAAATCGTACTGTGAGGGATAGCCCCTGAACTATGTACCAAGTTTATTTTTAAATGTTTGCAATACCTATATTTAGGAAACAATTGCAGACTGAGAATGTCGAAAGAACAAAATTCAAGTGGATTAAATAAATCAGAGTCCAAATTCACAGCAAATATGAGAACACCAGAATAAAAGACCATTGTCACGATACACATCCACGTGAAAACTTCATGACATGACTTCCAAGGTAAAAATTGGCATATGAAGTTGAATTTTTTGTTATGGCAAAAACAAATTCAACTTCTTATAACAACTTTTCGCGGAAAACAACAGTGAATACATAAATTATCGTAAGGCCGGATCTACTTTTAAGAAAGGGCCGGATTGGAATGAGGCCGGAAAGTTCAGGGCCGGATAGGCAGGGACGGATTTGTCGTAAGGCCGGAACGTCTTGTTACCAAAAGCGAACAATCCAAGGTCAATGGCAACACCAGAAACAAAAAAAGGCAGAAAAAACAGAGACACAACATGGGTACAGCACAGAAAAGAAAAATGAAGACACTCACACACAAAGATGAACAACACGGACCCAATATAAAACCATGGATGAGATCAGGTGCACCGGTAGAGTCAGCATCTCCTGCTTCTTATAAGACACCCGCCGTGTTGAACATGTCAAATCCGGTAGTAAAGTCAAATTCGGTAGAGGAAACAACAATTAAGCTTTAAAGGGAAAGATCTGTTGTCATGTGGGAAACAGATATCCCATAGCGGTCCACAAGATGATGATGTCGACCTTAAAACTTCTTGAGGGATGACTTCAAGATTTGGGTAACATACCCTTGTTAAAGTAGCCTATTTGTGAGCAACCGGGCTCTATCAAGGAAGTCACTGTATCGAACACAGGTTCTTGAATCGCGAATGAGCTGGGAGATGTAAACTCCATATGCCGGCGCTTTTGGGATGTTGCTACAAAGAAAAAGGAAGTTTACTATTGGAAAGGTGAAGTCATCGCGTTTGTCGTACAGCTTAGTTTGACGTCTGCCTTTGTTGTCAATTTCAAGGTGAAGGTCAAGGAACGAGGCTGATGTAGCAGTGTCTGTGGTATCCTTAATTTCGAGCTCTTTTGGATAGATCAAATGAAGAAAATCACCAAAGCGAGGGTTGTTTAGCGATAAAATATCATCTATATAACGGAGGCTAAAGTTAAAGGATTGTGCCAGTCTTTTATCTTTATTTTGAAGAAGCCCTTAGTGGAATTCAGCTTCATAAGAGTGAAGAAACAGATCGGCTAGGAGAGGCGCACAGTTTGTGCCCATAGGAATTCCGATGGTCTGTTGAATAATAAGTCCTCCAAACTGGACAAATATATTGTCGATCAGAAACTCTAACATTTTAATCACTTCTTCCTCTGTATATTTTTTCTCCGATTCTGAGTTATTTTTCACAATTAAGTAGGCTTGTTCTCTACCCACAACAATGTACCTATATCTACGTTCACCGTTCTTACGTGAGAAACATCTATGAATTAAACCTTTCAGCCGAGATTTTAGTTGTTCATTAGGAATAGTAGTGGAAAGTGTCGAGAAGTCGAAAGTTTTAATGCTGTTACAGTGTGATAATGATCTAGAGTTTAAGATGTCAAGTAGATCTTTGGAGTTTTTCAAAATCCACATTTCATTNGTCAACGACACGGTGCCCGTTCGGCAATTAGGTCTATGACGTCAGACAATCGTTGTTAGGCATAACGTCACAGTACGTCTCGGGAATAACATTCAACAAAAATCGCTTGGCACTCACCAGATAAAACGCTTGGCACTCAAAGGGTTTTAATGCTGTTACAGTGTGATAATGATCTAGAGTTTAAGATGTCAAGTAGATCTTTGGAGTTTTTCAAAATCCACATTTCATTCACACCGCTTCTTGAAAAGCAAGTATCACAGTTTTTTTAAATGTCCTCTTTAACAGCTGTCAAGATGGAGGTTAGCAATTTAGATATAGGTTTTGTAGAGCATTTGGCAGATCCAGCGATATATCGTTCTTTGTATGGGCATTTATGTAACTTAGGTACCCAGTACAAAGAGGGGAGATCTGTGTCTTCATTCCGAAGGAAAGCAAAACAGATTTATGGTTCTGTAATACTAGTATCTCCTCCTTTGACAGAGTAGTAGCTGCGTAAGTTGGATTGCCGTTGGAATTATCAATGCAATAACAACTCAAAGCCAACATAAGATCTTCAATCCCACACCCAACTTCAGGTCGGAGTCGGTCCTAAATAGAGTTATCAAGTTCAGCGAAATAAACACCCTAGACTGCCACAGACATAAAGTGAACTAACTAGAAAACAGACAAGACACACAAAGGCTTAATAAATTTCCTGACTTAGGACAGGCGCAAACCTGCTGCGGCGGGGTTAAACTAGTTTTATGTGGCCCAAACCTTCCCCTTATAGCCAATATGATATATCAAAAAACAATCGTAACAACAGTAAAATTCAGTTGGCAACAGGACTGAGTCAATTGTGAAAAATGAAACTGAAGAACTAAATAAACGGACATAAACATGAAATCACAAGAGACTACTAGCAGTTAACTGACATGCCAGCTCCAGACCAATGATCCTTTGATGGTCCCTTTAATTAAAGGTTTCAGGCAGGTCTGTACCTCATCCAAGATTGCTGCCAGCGGGAATTGAATCGTATGGAAAAGACATTCAAAGATCTTCTTTTCAGAAGCTACTAGTCCAAGAAGATTAGTAGAACCAAACTTGGTCACAGTAGTCCTTAGATGGTCCCATCCAAAAAGGTATTCAGGTATTCAGCAGGTCCATACCTCATTCCAGATGGCTGCCAGTTTGGGAACAGGACCTATTGATTTAAAGGGGAGCCCCTGTCCAAATTTTTATTTGAATTGTGGTCTGATATGGGTTGTAATGGGTGGTGGAGTTCTCAATTGCCATGAGACCAGAAAACTGAAATTTTAGAAAAAAAAGTATTCTGCTAGATATTTTATTTTTGATATTGGCAATAATTATGCTAGATAACAATTAAGGGGAACCCCTGTCCAAATTTTTAAAAGGGGGGACTGAATGTTTTAATTTCAGCGATATGTATTACCTTGATATAAGGGGAACCCCGGCCCAAATTTTTTAATGGTGTTCTGTTGTGGGTTGTACTTGATTATGGAGCTTTCAGTTGCTATGGAAACCAAACAAGAAAACTGTAATTTTATTTAACAAAAGTTATTCTGCTAGATTTTTTGTTTTGTTTTCAGAAATATGTAAACACTAGTTAATAAGGAGAACCCTTGCCAATATTTTTTGTAAGGGGCTTGAAATGTTTTAATTTCGTCAATAATTATTACCTTGATTACAAGGGAAATCCCTGCAAAAATTTGTTTTTAAAAGGTGATCTGCAATGGGGCGCATTGGATAACGCATCAAAACACATTTAAAGATCCTTTCTGAACTGACATTTTAGAACACAATGGTACTTTGATGGTACCTTCCAATAAAGGTATCCAGGAGGACCACACCTCATCAAATATGGCTGCCAGCATTAAGATATTTCATATTGAGTTCCATTAACAGAATTAAGTCTCTGAAACCACTAATCGAGTTAGAACTAAACTTGATCACAAAAATGCTCTGGTGGCCCCTTAAAATTTGCTTTTGGCAGGTCTTCATCCGATCCAAGGTGGCCTCCAGCTGGGAACATAGTTTAAAATAGAATCCCTTTGGAAATGTTTTTTTTATGTATGTCAGCCATGGTCCAGGTGAGCGATACAGGCTCTTGAGAGCCTCTTGTTACGTTTAAGAACCGTTTGATGTAGGAACGAAATATTTAGTCCAAGGATATCTTGGCTTATGTGACAGTGACATATATTTTACAGTCAAGTGCCCAGGTTAATTCAAGCTCACCTGGCCTAAAAAACCATGCGACTTATTGTCATCATTTAATTTTTTTTCAAAGATCTTCTCCTATGAAACTGCAAGGCCAACATTTGGGAAACTTGGCCTGAATCATTACAAGGTACAAACTTTCAATTTTGTGTTTTTATGTCTGAAAACGCTTTTACTAAAATAGAATAAAGGGGTAAATTGATGTTTTTGCAAGTTACTGGAAAACCATTACAGATATAAAAAAAAAATGACATGGGGTTAAAAGGTTCAGCATGGTGATATCTACATAGGTGCTATTTTGAAGAAAATCCGAAAATCCTTCTTGGAGTTATTGCCCCTTTTCTGTATAATTTTCCAGTTTTAACTACTTTTCATCAAATATATTGAAAATGATAGAAGATAGAGATAAAGTTCAAAAAAAAATTACAAAAAATGTTAAGCATAATAAGATCTACCTATCCTGAGCATAATAAGATCTACCTATCTTGCAATTTTAAGAAGATATGATAACCAATATAGGAGTTATTGTCCTTTTTCATCAAATTTCACTATTTTGATGTTTTGACTTGTATATCAAGAACTTCAAATTGAATTTCAAATATGTTCAACTGATTTAAGACTGCAATTTCTACATATGTTCAGCAGGTCTGCATCTCATCCAAGATGGCCGCCTATGAGGAACACAGTTTGACATTGGACCCTACGGGAAATGCATTCAAAGATCTTTTTTCTGAAACCATAGATCCAATTGTAATCAAACTCGGGTAAAATAGTCTTTAGGGATGTCTCTTTCAAACTTTGTGACTTTTATGTTAATATCTTGTCCAAGATAGCTGCCAACGGGGGACATAGAGACCCTATGGGAAATGCATTCAAAGATCCTCCCATCTGAAACCTCGGAGTAATTTAAACAAAACTTAGTGGCAATAGTCCTTGCATAGTCCCCTTCAAACTTTGTGAGTTTTATGTATGCACCTCATTTAAGATGGACGCCAGCCGGAAACATAGTTTTACCTAGGAGCCTCTGGAAAATGCATTCAGAGATCTCCAAAACAGCGTGAACAATTTTAACCAATGTTCATCAAGATAGTCTTTTGAGTATTTCCCTTAATTTTTTGTGGCTGTTGTAATTTCTTTAATAACATTCAATGAATAAAACCAGTAGGCAGGTGAGCGATATAGGCTCATGTGAGCCTCTAGTTTGTGTTTAGGTCTGTTTAGAAATAACTACAGTTGAAAGGTCGATGATATTTGCTATATAGGTTGGTATTGGTTAGAACATGACTCTTGTATGGCTTTTGACCTTGACCTTAAGTCCAAGATCCAGTTGCCGTGTCATTGATTTTTTATCAGAATAGTTTCTCAACAACCCCAGTTAAGAGATACGTCAACGACATTTGGTGTATAGGCTGGTCTATGTTAGTACATGACAATCTGTCATATGGCTTTTGACCTGTTCCCCACTTTGGTGGTGTAGTGAAAACATGTGAAAATTTTCGAATTTTTTTAATGAAAAACTTGGTAAGTACATGACAGTCTGCCATATGGCTTTTGACCTTTACCTCAATTTCATGTCCTAATTAACATGGTTAAGTTTATCTGATTGGACCAATCTCTCAAAACTGTAAGTGGAATGGCAAGGATATAGAGCATGTTGATTGCTGCATTACCGTCCGAGATACGTCTTTTAACTTTGACCTTAATATCGTGGTCCAGTGATCATCTAGAACAGATTCTTGATAATCGATAGTGGTAGAGCAATGATATTTGGTATGTACGTTGATGTAGGTTGTGCATTTTTTCCATAGCCCTTCTTTGCTGATCTGGAGTAGTGCAATAGCATGACTGTCCGCTATATGGCTTTTGTCCTTGACCTCAGTGTCATGGTGTATTGAGCATGGTTATTTTTCTGATTACAGTAGTTTTGTAACGTAAGAAATATGTCAGGGCAGTGATATTTAGTAATGTATGTTTATATGGCTCTGCCCTTGACTTAAATCTGAAGGTCTGGGTCAAGTTGATATAGTTATTTTTTTCTTATTGGAGCTGATTCTCAATATCTGTAAGTAGTAAGGCAATGATATTTCTTATCTGGGTTGCTCTTGTGTAGTACGTGACTCAAGCACATGACCTCAAATTCACGATCCAGTTACAATATTTTTTTTTCGATCAGTTTCTTAGTAACTATCTTTAACCTCAATCTCACTATGACTGGTAGGTCAATGATATTTGGTAAATACATATTAATAGACAACAAGGATTTGTATACAAATCCTTGATAGACAACGAAGGGATGTGGAAAAATGACATGAGATAAAGTCTTTACAAATACACCGTAAAACCAAGCAATTGGAAGACTAGAACGAATTCTTCTGCCTCTATGGTGCAAATCATTTACCCTTTTATCGTTTATCTTTTCTAATTGGACTTTTTAAATTTTTTTAAATTTTTGCTGTTATCTATGGGACAACAGCGAAAATAAAAAATAAAATTAAAAGTCTATAAATAGAAAAGATAAACGATAAATAGGTAATATTTGCACCATAGAGGCAGAAGAATTCGGTCTTTGTGACAACGCTTTCGTTGTTGTTCCTCATCTTGAAGTCACCATGAGGCATCCAACAATTGAGCTCATGTTAAGTTCAAGACGACCTGTAGCTTAAATCATTTTGTAGATAGGGATAAGCATCGTCAATAAAATATTGTATCATGATGTATCAGTACAGGGCAAGCGTTTCGTGATGCGTATCGATACGTATCGTCTTCTGATTTCTCAATTTGATTACATTTTTAAATCTTCTTCTTTTAACTATTTTATATGTAAAATATTCCTTAGTGAGACAAGAGTGTTCATTATGTCCTTTTTCTGACTTTTCCATACCGAAATCAGAAAATTTCGAGAATTTTTAGGAGGTACCGATTCTGAAATTTGAGAAATCAGAAAACGATTTGTATCGATACGCTGGATTCAATATCGATATACCTAGTTTGTTGAAAAATATCGCGATATATCGATATATCGGTGTATCGTTACACCCCTATTGGTAAATTCATAGCAACGCTTCATCCATGTAATTTCATGCCCATGGATTTGGTATCGTCAACATAAAATGAACTGGCAAAGCGTTTTTGCACTTAGTGTATGATGTTGGTTGTAAACGCAGAAAGATGATCTTTGTGGATGAGTCTTATCGAATTTCGTGATCGTTTAATTTGTCGAAAATAAAAAAGAACGTCACTAATGGAAATGATTGCCCATTAGACGGATTTTCGACGAGCTAACCACGGCACACTGGACATTAATGTTACTGAACTTATACAAACCGGTGTTGGTGAGAAATTGAACAAATAATTAGTGGAGGTTTCTTGGAACCTAGTGTCTCTTCTGCTCACCCCACTGTCATTGTATTTTGGCCTGCATTAAGATATGATTGCTCAGTAAAATTCCAAGAAATAACTGGTCTGAAAATAACTAAAATTGAAATAAAATGTTCATGAAATCCAACCTTTTAGAATATTTGTTTGACTAAGGCACGGACCATTTGATTTTCAGGGGGGCTGGTATTTTTTAGAAAAACATTTTCTGGCTCCGATTTTTGCCCAAAAAAAATTCTGACCAGCATCTTGGTTGAAAAAATAATCTGGCCCTGATCCTGTCCATTAGAAAAAAAGCCTTGCTCAACAAAATTTCCTAGCTTAGTGTATATGGAAAAAAAGTAATCTGGCTCGGGTAAAAATACCAGCCCCTCCCCCCCCCTGAAAATCAATCGTCCGTGCCTACTAAAAATCATCCAAAAAGAAGGTTGCCTAAGACAATTACCAAAATTTGCTTCAATTGTTTTTGTGAGTTTCCTGGATAATTTGCCAAAAATGGAATGAATATTTTTGAAAAGTAACCATTGAAAATATTTGTCACTAAACCTTATTCAAAAACGCATGGTTGCTAATAAGAATTCCCTAAAACTAAATTGTTCTTAGAAAGTTTCAGGAAATTACTTCTAAAACTAGAATAAATTTTAAATCTAACACTTGAAAATATTTTGCTTTTACAAAAGTTCATCCAAAAAGCATGCATGTTTGCTAACATAATTCCTATTTTTTTTCTTTGAGAATTTTCGGACATTTACCAAAATTGACATCATATTTTTTTTTTTAATTCTTAGTTTTCAGAATAATGTCTTGAATGAAAAATGGTCAAAATATTTGATTATTTGCTAAAATTTTAAAAAAGGTTTGTCTTTGACATTTCAGGAAATTTACCATAGTTGGAACCGGAATAAAATTCCAAAAGCTTATTGCTCATCTATAGACTATTTGCAACAATTCAACATCAACATTAACTTCGTGAATCATAGTTTTGTTAAACATCGTTTGTATATTGAACTAAAGTGAAATGCGGAAAAAATAGGTCTTGAAGTGGCATTTAATTCTGAAATGGATGTTTATATATAAAGTTGCTACTAAAGATGTTACTAATACCAATAGTTATCTGTAGATGGCCGAAATATGATGCTAAAAAATGATCCAAAAAAAAAGACAAAACAAAAACAAAACAAAAAAACAAAAAACAAAAAAACTAAGGCAAATATGAAAAAAACTAGAAATATTTTTTAAATATATATTTGGGATACAATTATGAAGCTATACTGAATATATTGTGTCAAAATTTCATTGTTAGTCAGAAAGTTCTTCATGGAAAAATTTACGCTTTGGTTTGACCAAATGTTACAGGTACTGACGTCGACGCTGATGCAGGGATCTTTGGTCGCTATGTCTCGCATTCGCGACATACATCGTTGGCAAGACAAATATATATTATTTGGGACTCTGCGACCCTTTGTTATGAATGTTCAGAAACTGTCTGTTTTATGCTTCCATTCCTTTAATGGAATCTCCCGTTTGCATTGTTTGCATAGTACAGAATTAAGCTTTAATTTTAACTTAGATTTACCACGATTTTTACAGGCTTAAATTTCTGTTACACGTCATTGGTTCTGCTTTCTCTGGGCTTTGAAACCTCATTTTCTGTTTTCTCCTCGGTTAAGGCCTAGTTGAATCGTTGGACATTTCACCTCTTGTTTCCTTTTTTAGGTCACTTGGCCTCCGGCCGTCGGCATCGGTGGTATAAATCATCTTCTTCTGAAACCACTGGCCCGAATTAAACCAAACATTGGATCGGCATATGCAAATTTTTAATTTCGGTGCTGATCGGAATCAAATATGGCCACCAAGGACGATTTTAGTTTTACCATTGAACCCTATGGGGAAAAAAACATTAAAACTGGTGCAACTGGAAAATAGCCATCCTGTTTTCAGTGTATGTGCATTGATATTGTATGCAAAGAAAGATAACTCAAACTCATATATTTTATAATTCTTTTTTGCTTGTTTTCAGTGTGCTCAGTTCTGAGGAATATTTCAATCTGATATCGCGAAGCATGTGCCGATCTGGAGATGAAAATGGGCAGAAAAGGGAAAAACCTCATTTTTTTAAATTCTAAAATTGTTTTCTGCAGAATATAACATTTTGGAAAAAAGATCAGACTTTCATTGGTATTGACCACTTTGTCATGAAAAAGTTGCCAAAATATACAAAATAAATAGTAAAGGAAATAGAGGGACCACTTTGCTATGTACAAAGAAAGATTTATTAAATTAGAGAAAGTTATAAAGAAGAAACCAGATATGGAGGAAGATGGAAGAGTGATAGAAAATAGTAAGTTGGGCAACGGGGAAGGGGCAAAAGCTGCAGAGGCCGATACGCGAAGCTATCGAGGCGTTAGACGAATAATATAAAGAAAGTATTGGCAGAAGGCCCCTAAAAATAGCATTTAAAGACGAAAAATTATTATATGATTTATGGGGAGCTTGAGTAGACTCGGTAATGCACAACCTAGGTTTAGTAAAAGTACTGTTGCTCATGATCTGACTCAGAGGGAAAGACAAAAAAATAAAGATCTAAAGGATATGGGAGGAAATGTAAAGAATAAATAAGAAGAATCAGTCGAGGTACTAAAAATACAAGTTCATAAAGAAAGGCCTACCCTGGGACAAAAGGGTGAAAAGCCAACTCGGACAAAATGATCACTGTGTCTTAACATGACAGGCGGGGAAGTAGTTCACAAAAATTATCTCGCGTGTAAATTTGTTTATCCGCCATCTCCTCAAATAAACAAGATGTGTGATGACACAGCCACGGTAAAAAAAATTCTTATATTTGCGGTATTTCTTTTACATTTCACATACTATGTATCTTATGCTGCAACAATCGCTGTACGGAACAGATATATGAGAAATATATAAATGTCGTTGATTAATTCATAAAACATTGTTTTAAAACCAACCCTGACCCGATGGTCAAAACTATGATAATAAAGAAAAAAATCTAGCCACCCTCTAAGGGCATGGGCGGAAACAAAATTTAGGAGTATTATTAAATATATAATTATGCATCGCATAAACCATATGAAAGTGATTTCTGCATATGGCCTTTTTCAGGATCCACTTTTTTCAAGTTTTTAAGTAGGGAGAAAATGGACTTTTCATTGTATTTTTAGCTCGCGAGTGATTTGTACTCTGTGAAATAAATATATGGGGCAATCAAAGGGGAATGTATTACTTTTAAGTATTTTCACTTCGTTAAATTTCAAGATTTCGGACACGTGGTATTAGTATTTGAGGTGTAATATAAGGGTGGGTACTACTTGGTATTCTTTTTGGGACCGACAATTTAACCTGAAGGGGGGGGGGGGTTATGGTTTTTTTTTCTGGAAACAAATTATATATATTTTGCACGCGTATCAACATAATATTTTTTTTCAAAATTAACATTATTTTTTTGGGCAGAAAGCCTCAGTCAGAAAATTTTTTTTCATCATTTTGGCAGCCAAAATATTTTTTTCACATACAATCAGATCCAAAATATTTTTTTAGAAAAAAAAACATAGCCCCCCCCCCCTTCAAGTTAAATGGTCGGTCCCTTAGAGAGATTTGTTGACAGTTTCCTATTTATACAAAGTTAATTCCCGATAGAAACCTCAGAAAGAATACAAATGAGATAAAAATTCGATCGTGTTTGAACTTTTATTCTGGAGAAACGCTACGAAGGGCGAATATAAAAATTAGCACATGGATTAACAGAGATATTGGCAATTCGTATACAAATTTTGGTCAAAATCTAAAGATGGCCTTTTGGGGGATCCACTTTGAAAGACAGACACTAACTTGATCTTTTATGCCGATTTGTGCATCGTATATGCATCTATGCGTTCACCTGCGGCAATCTATGTTGTTTTCATATAAATTCAAACTAAAGGACTGAAAAATATAATTATTTCTTTCATTGGAAATATTTTTTATAATTGTGCATCAATGGTAAACAATCCAAAAAGTAACATTTCTACCTCAATTAAACGAGAGCTCAATTTCAACCACTTCCCCGCCTGATGAGTAATAATATGAATGCTATCATGGATAACAGGAAACACCTACAATGGCTGAAAATTACAATTACATGCCACATTCTGCCAAGGAACTACACAGGAAAAACACATATAAAACTACGATTTGCAATTGCAAGCAATAGCCGATGTCACCCCAGACAACAGATTCGATGATCCCATCTTGTTCGCAGCCTCAAAATCTACCTAGAAATCAATTTTCATTGAATTCCGACAACGTTGAAATTTTGACGTATTTTGGCGGCCATCTTGGAAATGGCAGCCATTTTGAAAATTTTAAACACGCAGCATACAACTTCAGATGGTGATCTAACTTTGTGCAAAGTTTGAAATCAATTGGTCCGGCCATTTAAAAACAATCGCTCGGACAAAATTTATTGGAAGAAGAAGAATAATGATAACTAGATTTGCAATTGCAAGCAATAGCCGATGTCACCCCAGACTCCCATTTGATGATTCCACTGCATTTGCAGCGTCAAAATCTTCCTAGAAATCAAATTTTGTTGAAATCCGACAACGTTGAAATTTTAACGTATTTCGGCGGCCATCTTGGAAATGGCAGCCATTTTGAAAATTTCAAATGCCGAACATAAAACTTTGGATGGTGGTCCAACTTAATGCAAAGTTTCAAAACATTCCATCGAGCCATTTCCAAATAATCGCTCGGACAAAAATATGTGGAAGAAAAATAATAATAATAATAATAATAATAATCAGAAAAAACGTAGAATAACAACATGTCACCCCAGACGAGTCTGGGGTGACATAATAATAATAATAACCAGAAGAAACGTAGAATAACAACATGTCACCCCGACTACGTCTGGGGTGACATAATTAAAGACAATCTTAAACGACTATTGGAAATTTGGTTAGAAGGTTAGAAAAGAAAAGCTAAATATGAAAAGGGAGATATCAGAGACTTCAATGTGGTAAACCAAAGAAGTTTTAGCAATATGCAAATTCTAGAAGAAAGACAAAATCAGGAATAGGAGATTTTAAGACCAAGAATACTAAGGGATAAATAGATATTGCAAAAACAGAGAAGCATAAAGCAGAAGTTTTGGCAGACTTACAATCAGCGTTTTTACGAAATATACCAGACATGTGTGAACACCACACTAAGTACCAGTGCTCAGAGGAAAACACAAAGAATTAGAAGTTAAGAAACTACTGTTAAGCTCAAATATAAATAAATCATTAGGTCCAAATAGTCTGTACCAAAGCCTTGAGGGAGTTAGCTCATCATATTACCACTCAACTTTCAGTGATATCCAATACATCTAAACAACAAGGGATAGTTGGAAACTAGGAAACATTGTAGTTATCTCAAGAAAGGAGCTCAGTAAATCCGAACCAGGCAATTATGAGGGAGTGGACAAGGTTAAGGGAGACGGGAGAAAGGGGGCGGGAGAAAGGAGAAAGGGGGTAGGAGGAAGGAGAGAGGGGGCGGGAGAAAGGAGAAAAGTGGCTAAAAAGGGAGAAGGGAGAAAAGAAAAAGAAAGGGAGACGGGAGAAAGGGAGGAGGGAGACAAAAAAGAGGGGGCAGGAGAAAGGAGAGAGAGGGCGGGAGAAAGGAGCAACGGGGCGGGAGAAAGGAACAAGGGGGCGGGAGAAAGGAGAAAGACACCCCCCTCAATTATAGACCAGTATAAGTTTTACAAGTATCATATGTAAGATAATGAAGAAACAAATCAGAAACCATAGTAATAGAAAAATAATCTTTTTAGTGAGAAACAGTTTTGATATCTAGCAGGAAGATCTACTACTCTTCAACTGCTCAAGGTAAGTGGACGGAAATATTGGTATTGGACAATGGTGGTAGGATTGACTTTGTGTATATGGACTTCATGAAGGCATTCAACAAGGTGCCACATAAGAGACTTACGAAGAAAATGGGGGAGATTAAGAACTTTCTGACTTAACAGAAAACAAGTCGTGTCTATAAATGGTGAGGAATTAACCAGACATGATGTGAAGAGCGACTTACCCCAGGGTAGTGTCCTGGGTCAAATTGTTTGTCATTTACAAAAAAAATGATATGCCAGATATTTATGGAACAAGCAGCATACCTCTTTGCAGACAATACTAAAATATATAAAGAACAAGTGTGGATCGTATTGCAAGGCAATACAGAAGTCCCCTATCGGTGGAATGATTCTTTGTTACACCAGCAAAAATAGTTCAATAAGAAAAGTTTTCCGAGCCAAAGGCCCATAACTCTGTAAAAAATCAATGGACCCAATCCATACTCAAACTTTATCTGTTACCCATAGTGGTTGATAAACAATGCAAATATCAGCTTCATATCTGAAACGGTTGGAAAAATGTCTGGAAAACCTATATTTTACCAAAATTTTCTATGTCAAAGGCCCATAACTCCGTTCAAAATCAATGGACCGGAACCAAACTCGAACCTGATCTGTAACACATAGCAAATATTAGCTTCATATCAGGAACGGTTAAGAAAAAAAGTCCGGAAAACCTTTATTTTACCAAAATTTTCTAAGTCAAAGGTCCATAACTCCGTAAAAAATCAATGGACCGGAACTCAACTCATACTTGATCTGTAACTCATAGTGGTAGACTCACATACCAAATATTTGCTTCATATCTGTAACGGTTAAGAAAAAAAGTCCGGAAAACCTATATTTGACCAAAATTTTCTAAGTCAAAGGCCCATAACTCCGTCCAAAATCAATGGACCGGAACCAAATGTAACTCGGAGTGGTTGACTTACATACCAAATATTGCATAAATATCACTTATAGTATAGGAAAAAGTTCGGAAAACTGAGTGTGACGGACTGACGGATGGACTGACGGAGTGCAAACCTAAAGTCCCCTTCGGCGAAGCCGGTAGGGGACTAAAAAAAAACAGTACTGATATGACTAGTCTACAACATGATATGATAGTCTCCAAGAGTGGTCAGATAGATATAGTTGCTTAAGTTTCACCCAAACCAATACAAAGTAGGAGAGGGAAGGAGGAAACTCGTAAGTATCAATCATCCGTATACGACGACTTAGGTTATCAGGTTAAACTGCAGTACTCAAACGAGGAAATGATATAGGTGTACTGTAAAAAACTTAGCAAAACAAACATCATATGGGCCTGATTAGAGGAATATTCAACTATCTTGATGAGTACAATTTTAGATATTTATTTTAAGCACTAGCAAGACCTCACAAATACCGTCCTTAAAAATGGATTACCCCGAGAGACTGATCAGAAAATTTGAGATGCCAACCCAGGGACTATAAATTACACTGTCCCTGGTGGCAACCTTAAAATACAGAATGCTTTGGGTGATATGATTGAAACCTTGAAAATTTTCATGGAAATGTATGATAAGGAAATCACTATATAGTGGTTTATTTGAAATGGGTATAATAGCACAGGGACAAACGGGGACATAACCAAAAAAAAATCAAAAAAAAAAAAAATAAGCGAAACAAATTAGAGAAAATATCCCTTTACCAACAGAGTAGGAGAAACGGGGAATAAATTGCCAAATCCCACAATGGAGGCAAAATATGTGAGGCAATTTGCCAATCAACTACTGGAGATACCAAGACTGTGAAATTTGACTCGGCCCAAAGGCGATCTTCCAATCCCCAAGTCCTACGGAAATTGGTATTCAATCGGATAAAATAGAGGCGGACAAAGTGGCGGAGATCCAGCATCAAAAGTAGACCTTACCTTACCTCACCAATAACCTATTCAATCTATTNAGGGACAAACGGGGACATAACCAAAAAAAAATCAAAAAAAAAAAAAATAAGCGAAACAAATTACAGAAAATATCCCTTTACCAACAGAGTAGGAGAAACGGGGAATAAATTGCCAAATCCCACAATGGAGGCAAAATATGTGAGGCAATTTGCCAAACAACTACTGAAGATACCAAGACTGTGAAATTTGACTCGGCCCAAAGGCGATCTTCCAATCCCCAAGTCCTACGGAAATTAGTATTCAATCGGATAAAATAGAGGCGGACAAAGTGGCGGAGAGCCAGCATCAAAAGTAGACCTTACCTTACCTCACCAATAACCTATTCAATCTATTTGTAGCGCGCAAGGTTAATTTCAATAGGCCAGCAATCCAATCCTTCCCACTTCAAGGTAGTTCAGTTCAGAGGGTGGACAGGAGGTGTCTTCATGTCGTCCATTCTCCCGCCCGATTGCTCCTTTCTCCCTTACCCTCTTTCCTTTCTCTCGCCCCTCTTTCCTGTCTTCCACCCCATGTCTCCCTTCCATTTTCTTCTCTTCCTTCTCCCTTTCTCACCCTTTTCTTCCTTTCTTTCACTCCTTTTTCCTTTCTCCCGCCCACTCTATCATTTCTTCCCGACCACATTTCTCCTTTACCCCGGTCTCCCTTAACCCTGACCGCCCCCTCCGTTCAGTTCAGTTCATAAGCATCTTCCGCCCAGGTCAATCGGGGCAATTCATTCAGATATACAGAAATTGGACATTGGTCTATAATATGCTGTACGCATCATTCTTACGCATCAAACAGAACTGAAATTCACAGTGCATGTGAATATTGGCAAAATCGGATTTTTGATCTTCTTCTTTGGATTTCCATCAAAAATTCAGGTTGATGTGACATTTTTTTAGCATGCGTGATAAGATTACTAAGTAATTATTTACAAGCCAAAACAATAGGAACAATAGTGACTCTCGTGTAATTGAAGGCGGAAACGTTCGCCTCAAATACCAGTGAGACAGGGTGACTGGATTCTTGACTTGTTGAAATAAATAAATACCACATAAAAAACAAAATATTTATGAAATTGAAGTGTATATTCTCAATTGTTCCTACAATACTTTATTTAAATTCTAATTGACGGAAAAAAGTAACCTGAAGCACTACAACAGATTCAATATAAACCACCCTTAGCTCAACTGTGTTCATTAATTAATGAATAGATGTATTGATTTTTTTCGTTTATTATCAGAAATCTATTCCGGTTTGAACACGATTCAGAAGTCCCGTATTAAGTGATTAAAATCAGAAAAAGATGTGTTTAAATGTTAAGGATTGGACAGAGGACAGCCGGAGTTAGCTGGTCTCTGAAACTGTCAACTGTTGTGCAGTGGGTGATGTTTGGTTGTAAACTGTTCCATTGTACTATGGTATTAGGAAAAAACGACCATTTCTTTACAGTATCTTTTGAAGTCTGTGTATGTCTCAAGGTTTAATTGTGAGATTGTCTTGAACATTCTTCTGACTGCCAGTGAGAATGAGAGGATTTGATGGGATATAGCTATGAGACAATTGACTGAATTTTGTAGAAAATGACTAGTCTTGTTTTTAAACTGCTCTCAGTTAATGTAGGCCACTGAAGAGTGTCATACTTGGTCAGTACACTGCTAGTATTAATAACTTATTATATATATACTAGTACTTACTTATTGATGTTTTGCGGTACAGGAACCCTAAGGTTCCTCTTCACCAGACTCAAATACTTCATCTTGCAAATATTCATTTGTCACGTGACTTTCTATTTCTTGAATATTTGTCTTATAATCATCATAATATAGGTCCTGACTTATCCAGTATTTATCTTTTCTGTTCTTAAAAGCGTCTATACTTGGAGCATTTACTATTTTCTGGGGTAGTTTATTCCAAAATCGAGCTATTTTTATTCCAAATGAGTGCTTTCTCAGATTTGTATTTGCTCTTTGTTGTACTATTTTTTCATGTTGGTTCTTGTACTGTGTCTTATATCTGAATCACTTAGTAGTTTAACTACTGTGCTAGCCCCCTGGTCATAGTATCCATTAATTTTGAAAGTTTCAATCATATCTCCCCTTAACCCCCTATATGCTAATGTTGGCAACCCAAGTTTTCTTAGTCGTTCTGGATATGATAGATCTTTCATCCATGGAATTTGTTTAGTTATTCTTCTTTGAACTCCTTCTAGCTTGTCAATATGCTTAATTTTGTAGGGTACCACACAGAGCTAGCATAGTCTTAGAAATGTGTACGAACCATGGTTTTATATAGTGTAACAAAGGACTTAGTATTATATAGTATAACAAAGGACTTAGTATTATAATACTTTAAATTACATGCATAGTAATGTCTTTTGATAGTTAAATTTGATCAAATATGCCACTTTCATCGGGCAACCATGCAGAATATCAAACCTTTTCAGCCGACTACTGTTCTATTAAGGGGAGATAATTTGTAAAGAAATATATGGCGGGAAAAAAAAATCATTTTTTGCCATGATTTATTCCAAAAATCAGCACGGAGACCCCACAATTTTTTCTTGGAAAGAATATTGGCTAGTAATTTACCAAATTAAAAAAAAATCTATCCGATGTAACTAAAATGAATTAAAATTTTGTGAAAATTTATCATTTTATAACTAAAAATAGCTGGTTGAGATTTCACGCCAATAGGAGTTTCCGCCGTGACGTCACAAGCTTGAAAAGCAATAAATCGTAGTCACTGATTAGGGTAATAAAATGTCATTTTCAATTAACTGGTGAGAATTTTTTATATAAGATAAATGGATAATTCTTTTTGATCTCAATTATGGAATGTTTACACTTTTATAGGATGTAAAAATTTTCAGCTTTTTATTTTTAATATATATAGAATTAGTGTATTTTGTAAACCATTTAATTTTTTGAAACTTTCACATTTTTGAAATTCACATGAAAAAAAAATATTTTTTCTATTTTTATTAAAAAGTAAATCGGTAGAAAAAATATATATCTCCATGTTTAACATGCAGTTTACAGATCCAAAATCGTGTATAGAATAAAAAAGTTATCAAAGATTAAAAATTCTATCCCAATGCTATATAGGGATAATTATTCGGCTTTGCCAACCAAAAAAGTTAATTTGCATATGTAAATTAGATTTTGTGACGTCACTTATTGGATTCGCGGAAACTCATATAAGGACGGGTGACCCCCCC
>MJUU01032970.1:25935-40555 GCA_002080025.1 Modiolus philippinarum | reverse complement strand
ATAGTTTAACATTGGCCCTATGGGAAATTCACATTTTCATCTTCTCCTCTGAAACTACTGAAGCAAATTCAACCAAACTTTACAGGAATGATGTATGTAAGGTCCTTTACAATGATTGCTCATTTCGTTCTGATCCAATAAAAAACATGGCCGCCAGCGCGGTTTAACATTGGACCCTATGGAAAAATTCACATTTTCTTCTTCTCCTCTGAAACCGCTGAAGCAAATTCAACCAAACTTTACAGGTATGATGTACTAAAGGTCCTGAACAAAGATTGTTCATTTTGTTCTGATCTGATAAAAAACATGGCCGCAAGCACGGAAGATAGTTTAACATTGGCCCTATGGGAAATTCACATTTTCATCTTCTCCTCTGAAACTACTGAAGCAAATTCAACCAAACTTTACAGGAATGATGTATGGAAGGTCCTTTACAAAGATTGGTCATTTTGTTTCCATCCAATAAAAAACATGGCTCCAAGGGGGGAACTAAGGTTTAACATTGGACCCTATGGGAAAATTTACACTTTCTTCTTCTCCTCTGAAACCGCTTAAGCAAATTCAACCAAACATTACAGGAATGATGAACTGAAGGTCCTTAACATAGATTGCTCATTTTGTTCTCATTCAATGAAAAACATGGCTGCCAGCACAGAACAAAGTTTATTTTGGCCCTATGGGGAATTCACATAAAAAACATGGCCACCATACAGAACATCAAAAAATCCTGCTGTTCAGCATTTTGTCAAGTTTTTTTTTGTTTTCTATCATTTTTTTAATCTTCCTCCAAAACGGCACGTAACTGAACTCTTCTGTCATCCATGTTCAGGGTATAACCCATGTTCGTTTCCCTTGTCTTTTTCATTGTTTCAGATGCCAGTTACTGGCTTACTGTTGAAATATTCATGTCTCTTAACAGATGATGTTCGATTTCTGTATTTTTGGCAATCCGTGTGCTAAATCAACAATCGAGGAATAAACCTGGAGTTTTTTCAATTTCACAAGGGCATTTTAAAATCTACGCTTCTTCGTCTGTCCTTATGTGATTCATTGTATGTCACTACTGCATGTAAGAATAAAGTTACACCCAATGTGTTGAGAATTTTCCAAAATATCTTGAACTTACGACTGACTGCTTTTTCATTGGACCATTCCACACACGTGATTATCTGTATAAGGTTTACAATGAAGGGGCGTGGAAATCATCTCGTCCTGACGGACTTGATAATTTCTACGCCCCTTCATTGTAAATCTCATACAGATACACACTTGTTCGGTAAATATAACATGTAGGCTGACCAACAATAACTTCAAGAATGTCGACTTTAGGGAATTAAAAAGTTATATCTTTTCTCATGGAAGAGGTAGTTAATAGGGGGAAACGATTCACCGTATGTACCGAAATCGCGGTATTTTTTATGACGGTTCGGTTTACGATATTTAGATATGCCGGATACGATACGAAAGATATGCCTCTATTTACATGTGAACTGAAAAAAAATATTGTTCCCTCCATTTAGAAGATGTTTTTATGTTGAAAAATGAAAAATACTTTACGTTTTTAGAATAAATCATTCAAATTATTCTGATTGTTTCAATCTCTTGTATTTTCCGCAATGTCATGAGCGACCTCAGTTGTAATGGCAGCTGATTTGTAAGGACAAAATAATTGTAAAATATATCGCGGTATGTATCGTAATGCAGGTAGAATGTCGCAATATGTATCGTTTGCCAAAAAGGTGTATCGTTACACCCCTAGTAGTTAATGGAAGAATACCAATATATGAAATATATGATGAATTATATTACAGTCTGTGCCTTTAGCCACTAGCCCTACACCAGAGACTAGTAAAATCAGTCTCAGGCTAGTAAAAATTTGAAGTCACTAGCCCTGTGGGCTAGTTAAAATTGTACCTTATTAACAAAGAATCTTCTATAAGGGCAAGTGAAATTGAATTCGGGCTAGTACAACACTTGACCTTACTAGCCCCTTCGGGCTAGTGAATGAAAAAGTTTTTGGCACAGACTGATATTGTGAACAGACAAAAACTTGTCCAAAAAAAAAAGACTAAATCTCCTTTTAGGAAGATGCTATACAAGAAATATTTTCATTTTTTAAATTTGTACAAAAAGTAATTGAAATGTAATTAATTAAATTGGCCATATAATTGGAAAGTTATTACATTTAGTAAAGTAACATTGCTTAAAAGACGCATTTAATTGGAGATTTTGTAATTGTCAGATAATGTAATTAATTATGCAGTAAACCGTTCCATTCATAAAAAAGTCGTGGTCACTGAGGGGAGTGGACTCCAGCACTGCATAATATTTTGTTGTTGCTTTTTTTTTGTATGTATGTTATTGTTGTATCATCGTTCGTATTATGTATTGTATATATGCCTTCAGTCCTTCGGGGCATAATTGTGCATTTTTTTGAATAAAATTAAAAAAAAAAAAATTCATTACTTAATTTAAAAGTAATTGACCGTTTGTCTGATATTGATACGAATTATATAAATATTATAAATATTTCAGATATAACAAAAGCTTCCATATACACAGGAGATATAACAGTGTTGTCAGAGGTTAATATAAAGTACCTTACGGACATAACAGAGTCAGAGAATACAAACTAGAGATAAAACTAATTAATACGACCTATGTACACACGACAGAATACACAGTGGAGATCTATCCTTATAAATTTGATGTACATGATAAATAGTACCTTATGGACACATGAGAGAATACACTCTGGAGATAAAACCTTATAGATGTGATATTGTGACAAAGTTAAATCATGGCAGACGTGAGATTGCAAAATTGTGAAAAACCTTATAACTGTGATGTATCTAATAAAAGATCTAGCCTGAGGCGTGCCTTACTTAGACACCTGAGAATAGGCACTAAAGATAAACAATTTACATGTGATGTATGTGATAAAAAGTTTAGAAAGAGTAAAAACTTTATTGTACACATGAAAATACATATCAGAGATAAACAATATAAATGTGAAGTGTGTGATAAAAAGTTTACCCTCAGGTTTACCTTACAGAAACACATGAGAATACACACTGAATATAAACCATATAGATGTGATGTATGTGATAAAAAGTTTAAAAATAGTCATACCTTACAGCGACACATAACATTACACACTGGTGATGAACTGTATAAATGTGGCTTATGTGATAAGAAGTTTGACAATAGTTCTAGCTTACAAAAACACATGAAAGTACACACTGGAGATAAACCATATGAATGTGGTTTGTGTAATAAAAAGTTCAATGACAGCAATTACCTACCAAATCACATGAGAATACACACTGGTGAAAAACCATATAAATGTGATGTATGTGATAAAACTTTTCGCCAGAAGAGTGGCCTACAGAATCACATGAGAATACACACTGGTGATAAACCATTTAAATGTGACGTATGTAATAAAAAGTTTATACAAAAGATTGCCCTACAGAATCACATGAGAATACACACTGGTGATACACCACATAAATGTGATGTGTGTGATAGAAAGTTTAGCCAGCTCTCTGCCCTAAAGACACACATGACAATACACACTGGTGATCTCCCATTTAAATGTGATATATGTGGTAAAAGGTTTAGCCAGAGCACTTATTTACACATACACATGAGAATGCACACCGGAGATAAACCATATAAATGTGATGTGTGCGATAAAAAGTTTAGCCAGAACTCTACCTTACAGGTGCACATGAGGATTCACACCGGAGATAAACCATATAAATGTGATGTGTGTGATAAAAAGTTTGTCGATAGTAGTAACCTACAGAAGCACATGAGAATTCACACTGACGATGAAGCATATAAATGTGATGTGTGTGAAAAAAAGTTTATACTGAGCTCTTCTTTACACATGCACATGAGGAAACATACGGAAGAAAAACCCTATCAATGTGATGTTTGTGGTAAAAAGTTTGGCTACAGCTGCACTTTACGGACACACATGAGAATACACTCAAGAGATAAACCATAGCAATGTTGTATGCAATAAAACGTTTGTCAGGAGTGGTAACCTTCAGAAACACATGAAAATTCACTCTGGAGATAAACCATTTTAAATATGGTGCGTATGCTTAAGCTCTCACCAATAGCTCTGACAACTTGAGATGATTTATATACATGTGATATATGTACTTGCTGACAAACATAAAAACACACACTTGAGATATAAATTATATCAATGTGATGTGGTTGATAAAATGTTAAGACAGAGGAGGTACCTTTCAGAATCACACAAGAATACACAATGGAGATAACCTATTTATTTGGCGTAAAAAGTAACATTCAGGTGCACCTGAGAACACAAACTTACCGTATCATGGTATAAACATAACATTCAAATATTGTTTTTAGCATTATAGTACAGGCAGAGTCATATGATGATAAATGTCTCTGTCGGAAATGTCTGAAAACCAAAAATCTAACAATTTTATCATGGGTCATAAAATTGTCCTTCTGTTTCACAGTTTTTTATTGAGGTACAGGCGAAGAAGTGTATTACATGTTTTTAATTATATTATTATTGTATCATTTCAAGGACATAACACAGATGTTCCCATTTATATCAGTTAAATGTAACACCTTCCTTTGTGGCAATGGGTTGTTCATACATCTCTGTGATTTCTGTCCGTTTCTCTTTAAGTATGAGCCATCGAGAAGTTGTCAGTGCTACACCTTGTTTTAAAGGAATTCTGTCGGACCCTTTCTGTTCGTAATTCCGTGTTTGGATGTAGATCTGCCCTTTATATTATTTTCTATCCACTACATAACAGTTATCTTGTAAATGGATGAAGCACCTACCATCATAAGACTTTGTCGAATCATCGTCATCTCTTATTGTTGTTTTAGATACCAAATATAATTTGAAGAAGCTCAGATTGTCCCGATTTTATCATTGCCACTTTCAGCTAATTGAATGATGGCATATACGAATTCATGAGGTGAGTTAAAAACTCTTGTTCTCATTTGATCACTGGTTATTTTTGAAAGTCTGTCTTGTTCCTTCCTGGATAATGTGTTTTAATCCTTAAGTGGTGGATCGATCACCTTATCCGGTTGCATCCTCTGACATAAAACATCCTTGGATTGTGATAATATTGCGTTCTCTTGTTTTTTTCTTTCTGATTTGCGACATACCTGCATCCATTATCATAAAATGAATACTATATGTTTGGACAGTTCGGTAATTTCTACTGAGTTTGAATGACGATTCTGTATAGAACCTCCGATTTAGATAGTTGGAGTTGTCATACTTGACCTTGTTGACTGATATTTGATAAAAAAAAATCTTACGTGATCGATACCTTTCATATATGGTCCTGATGCTTCCGCGGTATCATGTATATAGATACTTTATTTGAAATAATATTTTTGGTCCTAGTATCGTCGGTAAGGGTACCCTAGTATATATTTTCCCTGGATTCCAGTTTCCCTAAGTTTTGTAAAACATGTAAAAGGGTACCCTGCTTTATAGTATCATTTGTAATAGTGTTTCATTTCATCTTTTGATATTGTGACTTCCACATATTTCATGAAACGTACACGTGGTCTGTTTGACGAAGAGTGTTCTATGTTTGAGAGTGACCAATCAGAAGGCATAACGGGTTTTGATTGATTGAGAGTGAGAACCCGTATTACTACTATTGGCTACTGTAACTGTGAGGGGTGATAGGACGAGTTATTAATTGGGCGTTGCCTATTATTTACATCATTTGTAGGTTTGAATGAAAAATTTGTAGAATTATTATGATTTTTGAAAAATTTTTGTGGTTAATTAAAAAAATGTCGTTTATGTGTAAGGGAAAAATCAGCTAAACGTGCAGCAATTTCCAAAGTTTCTGCTATTTGTTCATCAATAAAAGTTTTAATGTCAGTGCTAATACACCTTTTGAATTCTTCAATTAAAACTAGCTGACGTAATAGATGATTTGCCAGTTACTAAAGTTCGTGTCAGTTCTAGTCAAATTTTGGTTTTTTTTTTGTTAAACCTTCAAAGGGAAGTTACTCCTACACCGGACAAACACGCATTAAACATGTGCATTTGTTTTAAACTACGGTCTTCGTGCTTAGTCAGTTTGGACAAAGTAATTCCCTTCACAATATTCATGAGATTCTGCAGTAAGTTAGCATATTTTCGAATTTTTAAAACTTTCTTAGTCACTGAGAAGACAGTTCAAGTTAGTACAGTTGTTTATTTTTATTACTTGAAACAAGTAGCACTTGAAAGCATGGTAAGCGCTTTTAGGGATTAGGTTTTGAATTGTGTTGCTGACTAAACGTCTGCTAAAGGTTAAACTTGCATAATTTCTGATTAAAAATGCTTTATTTTTTGGTTGGTTTTCACAAACAGGGAACCATTCTGTCCCCTTGAGATTTTTCAAAAAGTGACCTCCCTTTTAGGTTTTGCTAAATTAATTCTGTTGATTGCAGAACTGGCAAATGGTCTATTTCTCACGATTGTTATTTATTTTCTTTGATGTACAACAACGGTCAAATAATTGCTCTTTTGTTCTAGAAAACTCTACATAGGTTCGGTCACTCTGTTTTTCTGCATTCCTAAATTTTTGTCGTCGATATGCTTCAGGGACCAGTTCATAGGCTTTAAGAATTAACTCTTTCACAATTTCATAATCTGAAGCCTGTTCTACTGACAAATCCCTTGCCTTACCAATTAGTTATCTGTAATAACATTGACCAATAGACCATTTGCCAATTCAAACGGAATTCCCGAATTTGACCTCGCGTTTTACAAACTTGGACAAAGGGAAGCAACTCTAGACCGGACAAACACGGTTAGTTTCCAACGTAAACTAACCNTTTAAGTTTTGAGCTATTTTCTCAAAAATACAGAAATTATTTGTCAACATCCTTTTCTTGAAAAGGAGGGACCAACCTAATGTTTTTTTTTGCATCATCAAATGTCTGAGAATTCTGAAAAAAAAACTGTTGATTCTTTTCAGCTAATTCTATAGTTTTTATACGACCGCAAAAAAAAATGAGGTCGTATGATGATATGGCGTTGTCATCGTCGTCGTTCTCTTCGTTGTCTGTACACACTTTTGTTTTTGGTCAATAACTTAAGTCCTTATGAAATTTTAAAACAATGTTTCTTTGCAGAAAAGGAAGGCTGGGTATGCTTTTGGGTATTTTAGCCCCGCCTTTTTTGTCTCACCCGCGACGAAAAGTCGCGGAGGCGAGACTTAGGGACATCGTTTCCAGCGGCGGCGGCGTCAATTATTGCAAACTATTATGAATTAAAAAACTTATGTAAGTTGTAGATCCATAGTATTTGATATGAGTTGAATTAGTATGGGTTCAACTCAAATCCCTATTTTGTTTATGGCCCTGACCCCTTAGTCACGCATGAACGATCACTTTAAGCAGTTTGTAAAGCCTATACCAAAAGTCCTAGACACTTGATATTTGACATTCAAGTGCGTCTTGGGAGTAAATACCGATTCCACGCCCAGATGGTGGCTCTTGCCCCTTAGTAACGCATAATTGATCACAAAGTTTTTAGCAAGCAGTTTGTACAGCCAAACCAGTAGTCCTGGGCACTTGATATTTGACATGCAGTTGCGTCTTGGGGAGTACATACCGATTCCACGCTCATATGGTGGCCCTGGCACCTTAGTCACGCATGAACGAGCACTAAGTTTTTAGCAAGCAGTTTATTCAGCCTATACCAGTAGTCCTGGCCACTGGATATTTGACATGCACTTGCATCTTTAGGAGCACATACGGATTTCATGCCTAGATTGCGGCCTTTGCCCCTCAGTCATGCATGAGTGATCACATCATTTTTTAAAGGAAATTGAAAACACATATGAAGAATTATGTTTTATTTTTAAAGCTGCTGCAGTAAATCAATGTGCAAATTTAAGCGCTGCAATGAGCGGGCAAGACACATCCTGTGTCCACAGTTTATTGAAAAGTGGGCCGAAAAGGGAAAAGTTTGGTGTTTTCACATATTTGGCTGTAGAATATTTTTATAAATCAGAGTTCGATGGGGTTTCTTTCAGCATGTTCAGTTTGTTCCTAATTTAATTTCCTATCTGCAACATATCAACAGATTTTATCTTGCATGTAAGGGCCACGAGGGGGAATATAAAAAAAAATATTTTTTTTTTATTTTTAGTCCGATTTTGATGCGTTTTTTTTTTACAATGGATACCTTAATAAAAATAAACATAGCACTGCCACATCAGATTTCCTTTCGGAGCTATGAGGGGCCAAAGGGGACCAAAATTGCAAACATGCAAATTACCTAATATTTTTATTTTTCATCGGATTTCGATTGGATTTTTGTTTACTTTTTTTTCTTTTTTTTTTTTTTCATCGGATTTCGATTGGATTTTTTTAAACTTTTTTTTCTTTTTTTTTTGGATTCCATTTGCTTTCTATTGATTCCTTATGAAAAATTAACAAAGCGCTTAACTATTTAATCGGAGCTACGAGGGACCAAACCGGGCCAAAATTGCAAATTTGCAGATTAGGTAAAAAAAAATATTTTTCATCTCATCTCCAAGGGATTTTTTGACTTTACATTCTTCTTGTGGTAAGCTTTCAGTTAAATATTAACGTATTTTGTGTATCTCTTACAGTTTCTTAGCTATAAGGGGTCAAAGGGGCCAAAATTGCAATTTTTTAAAATATGTAAAAAAAAAATTTAATGGAATTTGATTGGATTTTTTTTTCTTTTGATTCATCTTGGTGTAAGCTTTCAGAGGTATGTCAATGGATTTTCCCAGCTTTTAAGGTTTCTGAGATTAAAGAGGACAAAGGGGCCAAAATTGTAATTTTCTGAAATGTGTAAAATCTTTATTTCTCATCATGCTCATCGGATTTGGATGAGATTTTTTCTTCTGATTTCTCTGGATGTAAGCTGTCAGTAGTATGTCCACAGATCTAGCATAATTCTTATAGTTTCTCAGCTTTCAGGGATCAATCCAGCTAATTTTAATGTTCCTTAGTTTGTGTCCAGCTAATTACTTTGTCAAGCTCCTTATTGCGTGTACCTTGTTGCTGTGTCGAGATCTTAACTGTGTCCACATTCACTTTATATTCCACTTTATAAAATTTCAATGGTCGACATGCTGCGGTCGTATTATGCTGCGCTCGGCGTTGTCCTTTATTTTCAGTTCTAATTGAGAATCTAGCTCAGTTTCTTTTTCTAGTTGTTCAATTTGTAATTTTTATTATACGACCGCAAAAATTTTTTGCGGTCGTATAATGGTATGGTGGTGTCGTCGTCGTCGTCGTTGTCGTCGTCGTTGTCGTCGTCGTCTGTAGACACTTTTGTTTTTGGTCAATAACTTAAGTTTCAGTTGACCAATCCTTATGAAATTTTAACACAATGGTCCTTGGCNGGGGTATATAGTAATCACCCTGTCTGTCTGTCCGTCTGTCCACACTTCTCGTAAGCGCAACTCCTCTTAAACCACATGAAGGATTTTGATGAAACTTTACACAAAGGAAGGATATTATATGGAGAAGTGCATGAAGGAATATAATAATTGTCTGAAATCCGGAAGGGGAGATAATTCGACTTTGTCTTTTCATTGATTCCCTATGTATGGGTTACCTTGTAAGCACAACTCCTCTTATTTTGATGAAACTTTACACAAAAGAAGGACACTATAAGGAGATGCGCATGAAGCAATTTCATTTTTGTCCGAAACCAGGAAGGGAGATAATCGGACTTTGACTTTTCGTTGATTCTCTATGTATGGGGTACCTGATAAGCGCAACTCCTTTTAAACCAATTGTAGGATTTTGATGAAATTTTACACAAAATAAGAACACTATATGTAGATGTGCATGAAGGAATATAGTTAATGTCGGAAACCAGGAAGGGGAGATAATTTGACTGTAACTTTCTTTTGTTGATTCCTTCTGCAATGATCTCTTTTTTTTTCAGAGAAATAATTTAAAGCGTAGATATTGTGAAATAAAACTGTTGGCGAGACACACTTTTTTCATTGTAATCCTCTTGAAAAGTTGTTTTCAAAGTGTTGTAATGAAATTTCTCTAATCATCGGCTTATTATTTTTGTGTAAAATGTCAAACAGGCTAAAAGAGGATGAATTTTATATTTGTCTGATTTCGACAGAGTATTTTCATTGGAACCCTTGTGAAAAGTTCTTTCTTGTTTTTTTTTTAATTTCTAATTCTTTTCGAATTTCTAATTTTCTTATTTCCAATTCAGGCGTCGGATTTTCAAAAGTTTCCAAAAGAAGATTCATGAAAATGTCTTCTTTAACCAAATAATTTACAATCACACTTTGGAATTCAAATTTTCTCATTCCTGATTTGACATTTAATTTTAAATGTATTCCTAAATTAAAATAATAAATGAACTCATCCTTTTTTAAGCTTCTCAAAATTCTCCACCTGACACTTAGATATGAATTGTTCTGGATCAAAAGACATCTTATAAAAATTTTTTTGTTGAGTTTAAAAAATATTCTATTTAACAAATAATATATTTTTTATACAATTTCGAAGATTCCAGACGAGCCCCCAATTTCTGTTAGGAGGTAGAAATGCCCTTTAAACTATTTTCAGCGATAAGAACAAATTTGGCTCAATTAACTTTTTAATAAATCAAAAATTTATTTTACAAATTAAATGTTCAGAAAATAAATAACAACTTGCAAATGTATCTAACAATTACGAAGTTCACTTATGGATATCTAAATAAATAATCAACTGAAGTCCATCAATAAATGTCCAGATGATTATTCCTAAATCCTCACTAAATAATTAATGATAGATTCACAATAACTGATGTCGATTTCCAATACGAAAGATGTGCGTAACAATCCTGTATAAACTTATTAAAGTGAATGCCTAAACCTTTTTTTTCTGCTACCTTATATTTAAACATACAATGTTTTCAGAATTTAGATCTTTAACAAGAAACATCCGGAAAACCCTCCATTAACTGACAATCACATGACTAATATGATTATGTAAGATTGTTCCAGAACTAATGTGTTAAATATTTAAGTGAAAGTTCCAGAAATTTCTAAGGTTGAATAGCCTTGACTATTGTTTATTGTAAAAAATTATATAACTAGGACAAACAAATTATATTAAGGCCTTACACAATTCAAACAATGAATACAATGCATTTTTGAAATATTTACAATAATGTGTTATCTATAACATGAAGAATATATACCAAAGGAAGAAGAACTCAACCGAAAAAGAGAATTAACAATATAATATATAATATATTTAAAAGACTCCTTATAAGGAGTTGTTATGCAAGAAATAAATACATTTATTCATTTAAAAAATGTATACAAAAAGTAATTGAAATGATTTATTACATCAGCCATGCAATTGGAATTTCATTAATAACATTGATTTGAAGAGGCATTTTACTGAAGATTTTGTAATTTTGTCATTTAATAATAATTATAGTTTTGAAAGTAATTGACCCTGATAAAGATACGAATAAATGTGTTTTGGTGGCTAGCTTGCATGATCTTCAAATTTCTACAAAGTTGGAAGATATATTAAATATACAGGCAAAGGAATGAAATATTAAATAGAAGAAATTGATAAATAAAATCGTTTAATCTCTTGGGTATTTGTTCTCTATCAGCTTGCATGTTTTTCGGTTAATGGACTTCCAAATCTTTTGGTAAAGATCTGCACTGATGAGACGAAATGCGCATATGCAACAGTAACTTCGGTATTTTGTTATTTATTACCACTAGGCCGATGCCTCTGCTGGTGGACTGTTAGTCCTCAAGGGTTTTCACCAACCAAGTTTCAGTTATTCGGTGCTGACCCGAAAACCGACTTTATTGAAACTCGCAATATCTTAATTTTACAAAATTTTGTTTAAAACTAAGGAGTATCTCCCTCATGGATTGCTCTGTCCATAACTGAATTTTGGCTTTTCTATTTAGATTCTTTTGGGTATTTGTTCTCTATCAGCTTGCATGTTTTTCGGATAATGGACTTTCAAATTTTGTGGTTTGATCTCTGCACTGATGAGACATAAGTTGTCGAAATGCACATATACAGAAAAGAAATTAACAGTTACATCGGTATTTTGTTATTTAATCCTCACAGAGACGCCTTTTTACAACTTTCGTAAATTTTTAATGAATATTTCAGATATAACGAAAGCTTACAGATACAAACAAGATACAAATATCGTGCATTCATTAAAACGCTTTGCCAGAGGTGAAAATACCTTACGGACACATAGGAGAATACACATTGGAGATAAAGCCTTATAGATATGATGTAAGTGATAAATAGTACCCTACGGATACGACGGAGAATTGATATATGTGACAAAGTTTAATCATGGAATACACGAGAATGCAAAATACTGAGAAACCTCAAGACTTTGATGTATCTGATAAAAGATCTTTCCTCAGGCGTGCCTTACTCAGACACATGAGAATGCGCACTAAAGATAAACAATATAAATGTGATGTATGTGAGAAAAAGTTTAGCGAGATTAATAGCTTGATTGGTCACATGAGAATACATATCAGAGATAAACAATATAAATGTGAAGTCTGTGATAAAAAGTTTACCCTCAGGTTTACCTTACAGAATCACATGAGAATACACACTGAATATAAACCATATAGATGTGATGTATGTGATAAAAAGTTTTAAAATAGTCATTCATACCTTACAGCGACACATAACATTACACACTGGTGATGAACCGTATCAATGTGGCTTATGTGATAAGAAGTTTGACAATAGTTCTAGCTTACAGAAACGCATGAAAATACACAGTGGAGATAATCCATATGAATGTGGTGTATGTAATAAAAAGTTCAATAACAGCAATTACCTACCGAAACACATGAGAATACACACTGGTGAAAAACCATATAAATGTGATGTATGTGATAAAACTTTTCTCCAGAAGAGTGGCCTACAGAATCACATGAGAATACGCACTGGTGATAAACCATTTAAATGTGACGTATGTAATAAAAAGTTTAACTAGAATATTAACCTAATGACACACATGAGAATACACACTGGTGATACATCACATAAATGTGATGTGTGGGATAAAAAGTTTAACCAGAGCTGTAGTTTACGGGCGTACATGACAATACACACTTGTGATATCCCATATAAATGTGATGTATGTGATAAAAGGTTTAGCCAGAGATGTAGTTTAAGCACACACATGAGAATACACACTGGAGATAAACCATATAAATGCATGTTTGTGATAAAAAGTTTAGCCATAGATGTTCCCTACAGGTGCACATGAGAATTCACACCGGAGATAAACCATATAAATGTGATGTGTGTGATAAAAAGTTTGTCGAGAGTAGTAGCCTACAGAAGCACATGAGAATTCACACTGATGATGAAGCATATTTATAAATGTGATGTGTGTGATAAAAAGTTTATACTGAGCTCTACTTTAAACATGCACATGAGGAAACACACGGGAGAAAAGCCCTATCAGTGAGATGTATGTGGTAAAAAGTTTGGCTACAGCTGCACTTTACGGACACACATGAGAATACACTCAAGAGATAAACCATAGCAATGTTGTATGTAATAAAACGTTTGTCAGTAGTGGTAACCTTCAGAAACACATGAAAATTCACACTTGAGATAAACCGTTATAAATATGATGCGTATGCTTAAGCTCTCACCAATAGCTCTGACTAACAGAAAATCATGAAAATACATTTGTACACACTTGAGATGAAGTATATACATGTGATATATGTACTTGCTAACAAAGATAAAACCAATCACTTGAGATTTATATAAATGTGATGTGGGTGAAAAAATGTTTAGACAGAGGAGGTACCTTTCAGAATCACATAAAAATGCACAATGGAGATAAACTATTAATTTTAAATTTCACATCAAATTAGAGGCAAGCAGAGACGGGCGAGACGTCTATTTGATTTCACACTTGTTTTTAAAAACCCCATAATTTTTTTCAAATCTTTAGTTCGCCTCAACGAAGTTGAGGGGGACTATTGGAGTACCCCCGGCGTCCGCGTCCGCGTCCACATTTGGGTATATATCTTAGTAACTATGCAGTGTAGGGTCATCAAACTTTGCATGCAGGTGCATCTTGGGCTAACTCACAGCCTCCAAGAAAATTAGGTCTCTCTGACCTATATTTTCCGCTTGAGTGGCTTGCATTCAAATTTACATTTTAGTTCATGTCTCAGTTACTATGCATAGTACAATAATCTAACTGTGCATGTGCATGCATCTCTGGTAGTAGGTTAGCATCCAGGCAAAATAAGGTCACTTTGACCTATATTTTCTGCCTGAGTGACTTACATTCAAGTTTACGTCCGAGTTCAGATCTCAGTCACATTCAAGTTTACGTCCGAGTTCGTATCTCAGTCACTGTACATGGTAGGATCATCTAACCTTGCATGTGCATGCATATCTGATGGGAGGTCAGCATCCTGGCGAAATTAGGTCACATTGACCTATATTTTCCGCTTGAGTGACTTACATTCAAGTTTACGTCTGAGTTCAGATCTCAGTCACTGTACATGGTAGGATCATCTAACCTTGCATGTGCATGCATCTCTGATGG
>MJUU01032970.1:13145-23661 GCA_002080025.1 Modiolus philippinarum | reverse complement strand
TTTTTTTATTTTTAGTCCAATTTAGATGCAGGTTTTTGCAGTGGATTGCTAATGAAAAATTAACATAGTGCTGCACCATTAGATTTTTGATAACTTGTTTCTTTTCCAAGCTATCAGGTGTCCAACGGGGCAAAAAAAGCAAACATGCGCATTACCTTAAATTTTCATTTTTCATCTGATTTCAATGGGATTTTTTTCTTTAGATTCCTCTCATTGTAGGCTTTCAGTGTTATATCACAGATTTGGCGTTACTCTTTCCATTTCCATGCTATAATGGATCAAAGGGGCCAAATTGCAATATTTCAAAATATGTGAAATCTTTATTTCATTGGAGTTTTTTCTTTGGATTTCTCTTGATGGTAGTCAACAGAATTTCTTAGCTCTTACAATATCCTAGAAAAGAGTTATTAAAAGCGCTAATTTTTATTTTCACTAGTTTGTGTCCAGTTAATTTATGTGTCAAGGTCCTTATTGTGTCCAGCAAATTACTGTGTCCACATTCATTCAGTTTAGTTTACACTTGTTCAAATATCAGTGGTCGTTATGCTGCGGTCGTATCATGCTGCGCTCCGCGTAGCCCTTTTTATTGCAAGTTATTATCCGTTCATGGACTATCAGTAGGATATTACACAATATGTTTGTGACCGAATATGATATGTACACTGTCAGTATATTCATTATTGGGGCTCAAGCGTCTTATAAGAAGCAGGAGATTCTTACTCTTCCTGTAAACCTTATCTAACCCATTGTGTTTTCATCTTTATATGCGTGTGTTCTCTTTTTTTAATTTCTATATCGAACTCATTTTATGCCTTTGTTAATGTTTCTTTGTTTTCCAATGTTTCCATTGTCCATAGATTATTCTCTTTTAACTGACGGTTCAGTTCATTTCAGTTCTCATTGTTTGTTTCAATCAAGAAGAGTTAGCGACTTAGATGCATTTATTTTGACCAACACAAAGTTTGGATTCAACTGACAATATTTGTCGTAACACCCAAGCTACTCGTATCACACTGGAAAAAATGTGACTTTTATGTCGTTATTGTCTTCAGTCGCTGGTCGGCCATGGTTAATGCTGTATGTAAACAATGGTCTCCCACTCAGAATAAATTGAAACACATGCTGTACCCTACCACAACATTTAGACTGTCGTGAGTGTTCCTCCAGAGTGTTGTCGTCGTCTTCGAAATGAAAAACCCTCCAACCATTGTTAATACTTGTAATTTGTAATCTTGATGTTAATAAAAGAGTCTAGTATTTACAAAGATCCGTTCGTTGTTGTTTCAGTTGTATTGGTCAATCTAACCGATTCAATAGAATTCCCAAGATCCGTCTACTAATTCCCGTGATAGAACAGTGTTTTGTGATTCGATATAAAAAATGAAAGAACAATCGGGGAAATGTCATTGGTGTTCCATAAGCACAAAGTCACATGATCACCAACACAGTAATATTTTACGAAAGGATACGGAGTAAATGAACATGAGACCATAACACATATGTCAACTCCAACTGCAATAATTTTAATGTATGGCCATTTCGGAAATTACTTCCTCATCAGCAGCACTAGACCCCAAACAAAGGAAATCCATAATTTCAAAAAATATTTAAAATGCTTAAAACCAAACGAAATCCGAATAATCAGTAATATCAAATATAGTTTAGGACAAAAATACGATGGAGGGAGTTAATCCTTTGTTTTAGAATTTACATTAATTAGATAATAGTGATTGAACAAAGTGTACACGTGAGTTATAACTCATGTACAAGTACGCCATATCTAAGAAAAATAAAGAGCATACATCTCTACCACGGGGAATTGTTTTACTAACTCCACACTGCAATAAAAGACACACTCCTATATTAAATATTTTACGAAAGGATACGGAGTAAATGAACATGAGACCATAACACATATGTCAACTATTAATGAGCTGTATGGCCATTTCGGAAATTACTTCCTCATCAGCAGCACTAGATCCCAAACAAAGGAAATCCATAATTTCAAAAAATATTTAAAATACTTAAAACCAAACGAAATCCGAATAATCAGTAATATCAAATATAGTTTAGGACAAAAATACGATGGAGGGAGTTACCAACTCCACACTACAATAAAAGACAAACTCCTGTACTCTGATATTGGTCTTTTATATCAATGTAATAAAGATATTCACAAGCAAGATCAAAGAAATTGTAGCACTTTTGAGGACTAAGTTATAATCGTACCTTAAGGAAAATCTTAGCTTTCTGTTTAAGATTTCATCCTCTCAAACGGGCCCTATTGACGTAATCTATGCGGATGATCGAGTCTTAAGTCAATTTTATACGACTGCAAAAAAATTGAGGTCGTATAATGGAATGGCGCTGTCGTTGTCGTCGTCGTCGTCGTACGGCGTCGTTGTTGTCTCACTTGTGTTGTCTATAGACACTTTTGTTTTTGACAAATTGATAAATAGCTTAAGTTCCAATAGATCAATCCTTATGAAACTTCAAACAGTGTTCCTTGGCACAAAAGGAAGGCTTGGTAAAGTTTTCGTTTTTTTTTATCCCCTCGCCCAAGGTAAAGGTTTGCATTAAGGTCCATATCTCAGAAACTACATGTGGCACATCAATCATCTTTGGTCAGTGGATGCGTCCTGGAGAGTGCATGATGCTGCTTCATATGATAGTTTGGTCACTCTGACCTACATGTTATGCTTCAATGACTCCGGTAAATGTTTGCGTTAAGGTCCATATCTCAGAAAATGCATGTGGCACATCAATCATCTTTGGTCAGTGGATGCGTCTTGGAGAGTGATGCTGCTTCAGATGATAGTTGGGTCACTCTGACCTACATTTTATGCTTCAATGACTCTGGTTAAAGTTTGTGTTAAGGTCTATATCTCAGAAACTGCATGTAGCACATCAATCATCTTTGGTCAGTGGATGCGTCTTGGAGAGTGATGCTGCTTCAGATGAAAGTTGGGTCACTCTGACCTAAATTTATGCTTCAATGACTCTGGGTTTCTTACTTTTATTATCCTCTCATCCAACGGAGTTGGGGAGGTGATATAGCATCTCGCCGGTCCGTCCGTCATTTCGTCCCACTTCAGGTTAAAGTTTAAGTTAAGGTCCATATCTGAGGAAAAACATGTGGCACATCAATCATCTTTGGTCAGTGGATGCGTCGTGGAGAGTGATGCTGCTTCAGATGATAATGGGTTACTCTGATCTACATTTTATGCTTCAATGACCTCGGTAAAAGTTTGCGTTAAGGTTCAGATCTGTGGAACTACATGTGGCACATCAATCAGCTATGGTCAGTGGATGCGTCTTGGAGAGTGATGCTGCTTCAGATGATAAATGGGTCACTCTGGCCTACATTTTATGCTTTAATGACCTTGGTTAAAGTTTGCGTTAAGGTTTAGATCTGAGGAACAACACGAGGCACAATAATCATCTTTGGTCAGTGGATGCGTCTTGGAGAGTGATGCTGCTTCAGATGATAATTGGGTCACTCTGACCTACATTTTATGCTTCAATGACCTTGCTTATAGTTAGCGTTAAGGTCTATATCTCCGGAACTACATGTGGCACATCAATCATCTTAGGTCAGTGGATGTGTCTTGGAGTGTGGTGCTGCTATAGATGATAATTCGGTCACACTGACCTACATTTTATGCTTCAATGACTCCAGTTAAAGTTTGCGTTTTGGTTCATATCTGAAAAACTACATGTGTACATCAATCATCTTTGGTCAGTGTATGTGTCTTTGGGAGTGATGCTGTCTCAGATGATAATTTGGTCACTCCAACATACATTTTATGCTTCAATGACTCGGGTAAAGTTTGCATTAAGGTCCATATCTAAGGAACAACATGTGGCATATTTATCATCTTTGGTCAGTGGAGGAGTCTTGGAGTGATGCTGCTTCACATTATAATTGGATCACTCTGACCTACATTTTATGCTTCAACGACTCCCGTCAAAGTTTGCATTAAGGGTTATATCTGAGATACTACATAAGTCACATCAATTATCTTCAGTCAGTAGATGCATCTCGGAGAGTGAGGCAGATGATAATCGGGTCACTTTGACCTACATTTTACACTTGACTGACTTGGGTTAAAGTTTCCATTAATATTTATATCTGAGATACTACATATTTCACATCATTGAACTCAATGTTCAATGGATGTACCTTAGATATTTTTACATATTTTGATTATATAAGGGTTATTATTTGTTGACAGCGGACGAGGGGGTTAGCTGACGCTTGCAACTGCTCCCACTTCTAGTTTGTTTGTTTTTTGTTTTTTGTTTTGTTTTTTTTGTTTTGGCCGCCGACGTTTTTTTTAAAAATGGGCCAAAAAAGGACAAAGTTGGGTGTTTTCACACTATTTGGTTGCAGATTATTTATTATTTATCAGATTTTGACCGGGTTTCTTTTAGTGTGTTCCAAAATAAATTTCCCATTTGTAGTTCGTTAATGGATTTTGCATGGCATGTACCGCTCTAGAGATAAATTGGGCCCAAAAGGTGTGAATTTCAAAAATTTATTAATTATTTTTTATTTATGTCCGATTTTTTTGCAGTTTTTTGCGATTGATTCCTAATGAAAAATAAATATAGTGCTGCATCATTATTTTTATGCCCCGCCCACGAATGTGGAAGGGGCATATATTGTTACCCTTGTCCGTCCGTCCGTCCGTCCGTCCGTACGTCCGGTTAAGTTTTGCGTTTAAGTGCATTTTTTAGAAACTGTAAGAGGTAGGACAATAAAAGTAGGCCAGTAGGTGGATATTTGATAGTGCTACAGAGTTCATTTGGTAGTTTGACTCTTTGACCTTCATTTCATGCTTGAGTGACTTTGGTTAAGTTTTGCGTTTAAGTCCATTTCTCAACAACTATCCATTATAGGACAATATTTCATCAAATTAATTGCCTTGATGAGCACTACCCAAATCATTGACAATTAGGTGGCTTTGACCTACATTTTACGCTTCAGTGCCTTTGGGTAAAGTTTTGCGTTAAAGTCCATTTCTCAACAACTACCGATTATAGGACAATGATACTCATCAAATTAATTACCTTGATGAGTACTACCCAAATCATTGACAATTAGGAGGCTTTGACCTACATTTTATGCTTCAGTGACTTTGGTTATGTTTTGCGTTCATGTCTATTTCTCAACTACTATGTATTGTAGCAGCATGGTATTTCACTGTAAGATTCGACTTAAAGAGATCTGCGTATTTCACCAACAACTGGGTGTCCGTGACCTACATTTTGAGGTTAAATTTTGCAATCGTCACACAACTGAAACAAGGAACTAATTTTATGAATGATTGACTTTGGTAAATCTTTGCGATAAATTTATTGGTGGGGCATCCGTGTAGACACATTTTCTAGTTATATCTTATTTCCTTTCCGAGCTGTGAAGGGTCATAATTTCAAACATACAGACTACCTAAAAGTTTTATTTTTCATCGGATTTTGATGGATTTTCTTTCCTTAGGTTCCTCTTGGCTATATCCAGGGTGACATTTTGCCATCACTTTGAGTTCGTCGTCCATCCATACGTCCGTCGTAAATCTTTTCAAAAATATTCTCCTCTGAAACCACTTGGCAAAATAACACCAAACTTGGCATGGATCATCACCAGAGCATGGTTTCTCAAAATTGTGTAAAAAACAGGTCAAACAACATGGCCGCCGTTGCTAAAAATAGAACATAGGGGTTAATTGCAGTTTTTGTCAAATAAAGCAAAAACCGTCACAAATATAAAAAATCTGACTTGGGTAAAAATGATCAATATGATGAGATCTACCTATTGTTCAATTGTGAAGAAAATCGGACGACCCGTGTTTGAATTATTACACTTTTTCCGTAATATTTTCAAAATGTTTGAATTTTTCATTTTTTATTTCAAAAAGTGGAACAGAAAGAGGTCAGGTGTAAATTGCAAAAATGTTCAGCATATTAATATCTACCCACCCTGAAATTCTGAAGAAAATCCAGAAACCTAGGAGTTATTGCCATTTTCACAGAATTTTCATATTTTCCGTCTCTTATTTCCAAAACTATAGAAGATAAAGGTGAAGTGTAAATTGCCAAGATGTGATGACTTCAAAACTGGTGATGAAAATTAAGCAATAACAGTACATTATATGAATACCCGAGGGCGTCAATCGTAGATTTGACGGTCAAAATGCAGTTTACAGGCGACGCGTAGCGGAGCCTGTAAACGGATGTTTTGACCGTCAAATCAAGATTGACGCCCTCGGGTATTCAAATTATGTACTGTTATTGCGATTGTAATGCAATTAAAAACCATTAATCGATTTCATGTTCTATTTTTAACCTTTGTATTTGTAACCATACAATGAACCAGACTAAACAGGGAACCTACCGTGTCCCAGGTGTGTAGATGGTGGAATTGACGGTCAGTTCTGACCAATCAAAACTTTCGTTATATAAATGTTGCATTACAATTTTTCGTTGACCGCCATTTTTAAAATTGCCGCAAAAAAAGGCGAGAAAGTTCAACATTGTCCATTTTCAATAAAATTTGGTTTCCAAATAGATATTGATGTTGCGACTTCAAAACCGGTGTTGAAAATTGTTCGTTGAACACCATTTTCAAAATGGCCTCCAAAAAAGGCGGAAAAATTCCACATTGTCTGATTGCAATGAAATTTGGTTTTCCGAATAGATATTGATGTTGCGACTTCAAAACCGGAGTTGAAAATTGTTAACTTTAAACGTATTTTATTTGCAAATAAAAAAATTGGATTAGACACGAGTTATTGTCACTCCAAAAGTTTTCTTACAACATACAATTATAGGTGCAAAAATAACGACAAGTGTAAATAACAAAAAAAAAAAGAAATTATATAGAAAAGAAACAGAAGTCAATTGTTTCAATCAAGACTGAAACGTGCCGGGTGCTGAATAAACTGTTGAATATTTTTAAAGATGTTAATATTTATCAAGTAAGAAGCTTCCAAAAAGAATGACAGTGATTTTATCCTCTCCAGTGTCTGTAAGACTATCTATGTACCTGCTACGTTGATTGTCATACAGAGGGCATTCTAGAGAAAAGTGAATGCTATCTTCTGTAGGCCGACCACATTTGCAACATTGGTCATGGACCTAGTTCACCCTGAATAGTTCAGCTTTAAGAGTGGTACTCATATGACGTTACCTTAATTGTATTATATTTAACTTTCTGGGACCATCATTATAATGTAAAGTGGTTTTAAAATGGGGTTTCCGATTTTTCAAGACCTCTTTAAAGTTATCTACAGAGGGAATGTTTCTAATTCTTCCATCCAAACCGTTCATAAACGGTTATATAATAGATGGAAAAAATGATCTATATGGGTATTCCACTTAAAGTTCGGTGACAAAAATACACCCAAGTGTTTGTGGTTATCAGCCATTTCTACCCGCTGGTTATCAAATTTTATATCATTGGTATGTGTTTGGTTTGTAAAATATATAGCTTTTGTTTTGGCAGGGTTAAAATCAACCATCCAATCTTCTGACCATTTGTGTAGCTTCTCAAGATCAGAGTTGATCGTATTTTGTATTTCTAAATGGTTATCAGACGCACAACCTAAGGAAGTATCATCAGCGAATAATCTGGTAAAACCAACTTGGTCATCTGCTATATCATAAATAAAAATTAAAACCGAGAAAGGGCCAAAAACAGAACCTTGTGGTACACCTGCAGTAATGGTACATTCTGAAGACATATTATTTTTTAAAAAACCCTGTTGCGTCTCGATGTTAAGTAGCTTTGAAGCCACATAAGTATATATTATTAATTCCATAAGATTTAAGCTTAACTATAGGACCCCTATGCCATACTTTGTCAAAGGCCTTTGAAATGTCACAGAATAGAATACATGCATTATGTTTTTCATTAGGTGAATCGCATATATTGTGATATATATCAGTGAGTTGATAGACGGTACTGTGACCAGCCATAAAACCCGACTGATACTTACATAACAAAGAATTTGATACAAAGCAGTTATAAATATACTTATATTACATCTCTGAAAGACCTTTCCAACGCAGATTAATAGAGCTATCGGACGGTAGTTAGAAGGAAGGGATTTATCTCCCTTTCTGGAACAATGCATTACCGAAACTAGCTTCCAAAAATTCGGAAATTTTCCAACTCGTAAAGATTTATTAAATACTAGTAGTATGTATAACAGAACTGAGATGCTATCAGCTGTTAATTACAACATATGATGGCTGATATCATCATGCCCGCTAGCCTTTCCCATTTTCTGGACTTCCAGAACGACTTTAACATCATTTCTAGTAATTATTATATTATTTAAGGATTTATCAGTTCTCATTGTAAATCTAGGAGTTCCTTGATTTGCGTCATTAACAGTGGATTAAGAACTGAAATATCTGATTAAAAGATCAGACTTCGCATCGTCACTAACAATAAGTTCATTTATGTTTTGATCGTACTGAGCTGGAATTTGTGTTAATGAACCAAATCCTTTCATGTTTTTTTTTCACTAAACCCCAAAATGTTTTTGGGCTAGAACTAGCATCCAGCATACTATCAACACAAAAAAAAACCTGTTTCTTTGCATATTTGATAATATTAAAATTGTTCGTTGACTGCCATTTTCAAAATGGCTGCCAAAAAGGCAGGAATATCTCACATTATACGATTTCAATGAAATTTGATTTCCCAATAGATATTGTGTGTCAAACCCGATCTTCTCCTCTGAAACAACTTTGCCAGTTGGAACAAAATTTGGTCACAATAGTCCTTAGGTGGTCCCCTCTAAAAAAAGGTTTTTCAGAATTATACCTCAAACATGACGACCACCAGAGGGAACCATAGTTAAACACTGGACTCATGGGAAATACATTCATAGTTTTGAACCATAGTTTAAAAATAGTGGGAAGCATAATCTAACATTGTACCCTATGGGAACATTTCCTAGGATCTTCTTAAAAACCACTAGGCCAATTGGAGTCGAACATGGTCACAATAATCCTTTGGTGTTCCAATTAAATGTTCAACAGATTTGCATCCAATCCATAATGGCTGTCAACTGGTACATAGATAACCAATGGTCTCTTATTCGGAAAACCTAATCCTTTAAATGGAAAATATTCTCCTCTGAATTTATTTTCCCTATTTGGACCAGACATTAACTGTTAAAGAGCCGGGTTCCAGGTGAGCGATACAGGCTCTTGAGAGCATCTTGTTAGCATATGATAGTATGTCCACAGATTTGGCACAATTCTTACAGTTTCCGAACTATAAGGGGTCAAATCGGCCAAAATTACAATTTTTAGTTCGCCTCAACAAAGTTGAGGGGGACTATTGGAATACCCCGGCGTCCGCGTGTACGTCTATGTCTACGTCTACGTCCGCGTCCTCATTTGGGCATATATCTCTGCAACTATGCATGGTAGGGTCATCAAACTTTGTATGCAGATGCATCTTGGACTATCTCACCGCCTCCAAGAAAATTGGGTTACTCTGACCTATATTTTCCCGTTGAACAACTTACATTCAAGTTTACGTCCGAGTTCAGATCTCAATCACTATTCATGGTAGGATCATGTAACCTTGCATATGCATGAATCTCTGATGGTAGGTCAGCATCCAGGCAAAATTAGGTCACTTTGACTTATATTTTACGCTTGAACGACTAACATTCAAGCTTATGTTCGAGTTCAGATCTCAGTCACTACACATGGTAGGATCATGTAACCTTGCATATGTATGCATCTCTGATGGTAGGTCAGCATCCAGGCAAAATTGGGTTACTTTGACCTATATTTTACGCTTGATTGCGTTACATTCAAGTTTTCGGACGAGTTCAGATCTCAGTCACTATACGTGGTAGGATCATGTAACCCTTTTTATATGCATGCAACTCTGATAGTGTATCAGCATCCAGGCAAAATTAGGTCACTTTGACCTATATTTTACGCTTGATTGATTTACATTCAAGTTTTCAGACGAGTTCAGATCTTAGTCATGAATCCTTGCATATGCATGCAACTCTGATGGTGAATCAGCATCCAGGCAAAATTAGGTCACTTTGACCTATATTTTACGCTTGAACGACTAACATTCAAGTTTTCGTCCGAGTTCAGATCACTATACATGGTAGGATCATGTAACCTTGCATATGCATGCATCTCTGATGGTAGGTCAGCATCAAGGCAAAATTAGGTCACTTTGACCTATATTTTCCACTTGATTGCGTTACATTCAAGTTTTCGGACGAGTTCAGATCTCAGTCACTATACGTGGTAGGATCATGTAACCCTTTTTATATGCATGCAACTCTGATAGTGTATCAGCATCCAGGCAAAATTAGGTCACTTTGACCTATATTTTACGCTTGATTGATTTACATTCAAGTTTTCAGACGAGTTCAGATCTTAGTCATGAATCCTTGCATATGCATGCAACTCTGATGGTGAATCAGCATCCAGGCAAAATTAGGTCACTTTGACCTATATTTTACGC
>MJUU01032970.1:0-12444 GCA_002080025.1 Modiolus philippinarum | reverse complement strand
CTTTTTAATTACACTTATTCAAATTTCAGTGGTCGACATGATGTGGTCGCATCATGCTGGGCTCTGCGTAGCCCTTTATTGACAAAATGTTGGCATATTTTGAATTTTCTCCTACATATGCAAAGAATCTACGGTTAAATAGCTTTACTTCTTGAAAAAACTGGAGTATTACTAGTATTTGCTGGTCATTTTGTAAATATTATATATGCTGCATAGATCTATGTGTTTACCCTGTTAGATACTGTGAAAGTACTATTGTTCATGTGGATTCAATTTTCGTGGATTTCGTGGTTAGCTTAATCCACGAAATTTAGTTCCCAACGAAATACATTTTTCCCATTAATTTTAATGTATGGAATTTGAAACCACGAATTTAAGTACCCATTTAAGGGGATATTTCTGAAAACCACGAAAATTGATGTCCACGAATAAAAGTACCTCCACAGTATTGCGCGATATAATTTCTCCAAAAACTGTATGTCGGACATTCTGTATTTCTTTTCTAATCAATCTTTAACATTTGGAGCCCCTTGGAGATTTCAATTTTTCTATATATCATATGTCGTATGGTTATAATTGAGATGGGAAACGTTCGATTATCACCTTGAGCTTAGTAGACAATTTAGAAAAAAACACCTAAATCCACACAAGACGATTTATTTTTCTGCTTGAAGTAAACATTGCAAGATTTATTAGCTATGTCACTAAATTTTAGTATAAAATACAAGTAAAAAAACTTCTATCATATGTGATATTATCGTTATAATTGTTGATTTTCATTCTCTAGGGGAGACTTAGCAGGTAATAAGAGTAAAGCAGACATAAGATTAAAAGTACAACCAAATATTTTTATGTAGTCGACATGCGCACAAGCAGAGACTGGATTGACTTTGGCTTCTGTATTTTGTTATTTATTACCACTGGGCCGATGCCTCTGCTGGTGGAATATTAGTCCCCGTTGGTATTCACCAACCCAGTAGCCAGTACTTCGATGCTAGCCCGAAAGCCACGTTTATTTTGAGATGTGCAATATCTAAATTTAATAAAATTTTGTTGAAATCTAAGGAGTATCTCCCTATCTCATTGCTCTGTCCTTAGCATACTACTAGTTATTTGTTCCTACTAGTTATTTAGATCCTACTAGTTATTTGTTATACATATTTCGGTATATGGATTTCCCTATGTTTTGATTTGATCTGCACTGAAGTGACGTAGGTTGTCGAAATGCGCATATGCAGAGATTGGGTTGACAATGGCTTCAGTATTTTGTTATTAAAAACATACGATATGTAACAAAAACAAAACATTTTAGAGATCAATATGAAACTCAAAAGCAATAAAAAACAAGAGTTGTCAGAAGACAACATAGCTCGCCGGGGACCAGAGTAACCGCAATGAACAATAAATTTGAAAGTTACACATTTTCAAAATTAAAATGTGATAAATACTTTAAATGCAATATAAGAAAGCCACATGTCAAAATAGAACTCCCTATCACTAAAAGAATAACTCATATAAACAAGTTTTTTTTAAATTGCCCTCAGGGCAATGTCAAGGTCAAAATGTCTACAACTATGGAACTTCCAGAAAGCTCTTACCACAGGGAAGTCACAAACAAAATATAAACGCCCTATCACTAAACAACTAACTTCTAGAAGCAAGGTTAAAGTTTTTAAAAAAAAAAATGCCCTTAGGGCAATGTCAAGGTCAAAATGTCTAAAAATATGGTGCCATCAAAAAGCTATCATCATTAGGAAGTCATATACCGAAATTGAACACCTTACCACTAAATGTCAACATTCTAGAAACACTGTTAAAGTGTTTAAAAAATTGCCCTCAGGGCAAGGTCAAGGTCGTAATGTCCACAATTATGGCACCATTAGAAAGCTCTAATCACAAGAAAGTCACAAACTAAATATGAACACCCTACAACTAAACAACTCAATTCTATAAGCAAGGTTAAAGTTTTTCAAAAATTGCCCTCAGGGAAAGGTCAAGGTCAAAATGTCTACAAATATGGTACTGCTAGAAAGCCCTCATCATAAGGAAGTCACATACCAAATATGAACACCCTACAAGTAAAAGCCTACCTTCTAGAGGCAAGGTTAAAGTTTTCAAAAATATGTCTACAAATATGGTACCACAAGAAAGCTCTCTTCACAAGGAAGCCACATACTAAATATCAACATCCCAACTCTTTGGGTCTTCATTCCACACGCATAGTTAATGTTTTTGCTGGCGACGCCGACGCCGACACCGGGGGTATGACAATAGTTCTCCGGACATTCGTCCAAGCGAGCTTAAAATGAGTCTAATGATTATCAAGCTCATCTATCTACATTCTGAAAAGGAACACAAAAGAAATTTCATGAAAGGATGTAGTTATATAACAAGAGTTGTCAGAAGACAACATAGCTCGTCGGGGATTCCAGTAACCTCAATGCACAAAAAATTCGAAAGTAATAGAAAGCTTTCTTCACAAGAAAGTCACATATCAAATATAAACACCCAAACACTAAACAACTTAATTCTAGAAGCAAGGTTAAAGTTTATAAAAAAATTGCCCTCAGGGCAAGATCAAGGTCAAAATGTCTACAAATATGGTACCACAAGAAAGCTTTTATCACAAAGGAAGTTACATACAAAATATAAACACCCTATCACTAAAGGCCAACCGTCTTCAGGCAAGGATATTTTTTTTTTTAAAATTACCCTCAGGGCAAGGTCAAGGTCAAAATGTCTACAAATATGGTGCCAGAAGAAAGTTCTGATCATAAGGAAGTTACATACCAAATATCAACACCATACCACTAAAAGCCTACCTTCTAGAGGCAAGGTTAAAGTTTTTTTATACGACCACAAAATTTTTTGCGGTCGTATAACGGTATGGTGCTGTCGTTGTCATCGTCGTTGTCGTCGTCGTCGTCGTTGTCGTTGTCGTCGTCGTCTGTAGACACTTTTGTTTTTGGTCAATAACTTTAGTTTCAGGTGACCAATCCTAATGAAATTTTAACACGATGTTCCTTGGCACAAAAGGAAGGCTTGGCTCAGATTTGGTCATTGTTGCCCCACCCGTTTTTAAAAAAGAGGCCAAAAGGGGGTTAAATTTGATGTTTTCACATATTTGACTGTAGAATCTTTATTATTTATCGGATTTTGATGGGGTTTCTTTCATTGTCCTCCTTAGGAAATTTCAAATCAGTAGTATGTCAACGGATTTCACGTGTAATGTACCGTTCTCGAGATAAATGGGGCCCAAAAGGGGCCAATTTCAAAAATTTTATTTTTTTTTATTTCTAGTCCAATTTTGTTGCAGTTTTTTGCAGTGGATTCCTTATGAAAAATTAACATAGCACTGCATCATTAGATTTTTAATAACTTGTTTCTTTTCCAAGCTATGAGGGGCCCAACGGGGCGAAAATTGCAAACATGCAGATTACCTAAAAATTTTTATTTTTCATCTGATCTTAATGGGATTTTTTTCTTTAGATTCCTCACATTGTAGGCTTTCAGTAGTATGTCAACAGATTTTGTGCAGCTCTTACCGTTTCCGAGCTATTAGGGGTCAAAGGGGCCAAAATTGCAATTTTTATAAAAAATATATAAAATATGTAAAATCTTCATTTTACAACAGATTTTGATGGGATTTTTATCTTTAGTTTGTTCTCATTGTAAGCTTTCAGTGATATGGTAGTATATTTTGCATTGCTCTTTGGTTTCAAGGCTATAATGGGTCAAAGGGGCCAAATTGCAATATTTCAAAAGATGTGAAATCGTTATTTTTCATTAGATTTCAACCTGAGTTTTTTATTTGGATTTCTGTTGATGGTAGTCAACAGAATTTCTAAGCTCTTACAATATCCTATTAATGAGGGATTAAAAGGGCTAATTCTTATTTTCACTAGTTTGTGTCTAGTTAATTTATGTGTCAAGGTCCTTATTGTGTCCAGCAAATTACTGTGTCCATATTCATTTTAGTTTACACTTGTTCAAATATCAGTGGTCGACATGCTGCGGTCGTATCATGCTGCGCTCGGCGTAGCCCTTTATTAAAAATTGCGATCAGGGCAAGGTCAAGGACAAAATGTCTACAAATATGGTACCACTAGAAAGCTCTCATCATAAGAAAGTCACATACCAAATATAACCACCCTACCGCTAACAGATTACCTTCTATAGGCAAGGTTTAAGTTTTTTTAAAAATTGCCCTCAGGCCAAGGTCAAGTTCAAAATGTCTTCAAGTATGGTACCAGGAGAAAGCTCTAATCATTAGGAAGTTACATACTAAATATGAACATCCTACCACTAAAAGCCTTCCTTCTAGAGGCAAGGTTAAAGTTTTTTGAAAATTGCACTCAGGCCAAGGTCAAGGTCAAAATGTCTTCAAGTATGGTACCAGAAGAAAGCTCTGATCATTATGAAGTTACATACCAAATATGAACACCCTAACACTAAAAGCCTACCTTCTAGAGGCAAGGTTTAAGTTTTTTAAAAATTGCCTTAGGGGCAAGGTCAAGGTCAAAATGTCTACAAGTATGGTACCAGAAGAAAGCTGTCATCACAAGGAAGTCACATACCAAATATCAACATTCTAGCTATTCAGGTCTCAATCCCACAAGCCAGGTTAAAGTTTTGCTGACGCCGACACCGACACCGGGGGTATGACAATAGCTCTCCGGACATTCGTCCCGGAGAGCTAAAAATTAAGAAAATTTAACAGCTAAAACTATTCATAGGGGATGGGATTTGTTTTCAAACATTTCACAGTTTGGAAATGGCGGGAAAAGACTCTCTAAGACTTTTACCTCAGTGTGATATGAAGATAATTTACGGGCTATTGGAATTTTATAAACTTGTCTTTAATGAGCTACTAAAGCCTTTGATCACAAAAAACAGGGTGTTATGGAGAAAAATATATTAATTAGAAATAAAGGATAAAACCTGAGAAATTGGAATAATTTATAACAATTTTATACACTATATGTTTAAAGATGCCCTGTTTATGATATTTTGTATTATAGTACACCTTATTTTTTTCGAAATGAACCCCTGTCCCTGCATTTCACAGCTATTGCGTGCATATTCGCATCCATAAAGCCCCCATCATTCAGTTTACTGCTGATATCCCTGTGTTCCTTGTATTCTGTTCCTTTTTAACTTTAGAACGCCGATCAATATTTTTTTCCTTGATCAGCACTTATAAAAAATATCCAGTCTAGACAATTATATTGCATAATCGAATGCAGTAATGCAGATCGGTTGCTATGACACCCACTTCCCACCAAAAAAAAAAAATAAATAAATAAATAAATTAAAAAAATACAACCAGAAAACAAATAAGTCCCATAAAACAGAAATTATACCAAATTTGAATACCTCCATAAAACACATAGTATATCAAGTCATGTGACAAAAAGATTACCTCCATGGCCTCCCTTTCATTTCCTTTTCTCCTTCTCTCTTTCTTGTCCTTTTCTCCTTTCTCCCGTCGCACGCTCCTTTCTCCTGCCCCTCTCTCCTTTCTCCCATCCCATTTTCCTTTCTCCCGCCCCTTTTTACTTTCTCCCGCCGCTCGCTCCTTTCTCATACCCTTACTCCCACCCCTTTCTCTTGCTCTCCCTTCAACCTGTCCCCCTAAAAAAACTTCGGAGTCGGTATTTTTGCGTGTCCTTTAATAAATGATTCGGCTTTTTTTAATATTTGTCATGTGTCAACTTTTTCATATGTTTGAGATAATATCTCATAATAACGACATAATATTTCATAGTTATAAGACACTATCTCATAATTACGATAATTTTTTTTTTCTTCATGTGGCATCAATACGCTTCCGTTATTCCGTAGATTTGCAACGTGACAGGAAAAAATGGCATGAAGTCATTAAGAGGATGCATAACACGTAGACAACTCGACCAATCATAACTTGTGAAAAACAGAAAAAAATCCATTTGTGTATACTAGTAGTATTTAGCATTCAAATAATATATGTAGAGAGATATACCCTGTATGAAGAGCATGTGTAACAACATTTCCATAATTGACTTGTGTAGTTGTAGTTGTGAATTTGGCATGTCTTCCTACCGTTGACGTTAGGATTCATAACTCCTACAGAAGACAGGAATCATCAAATAAAAAAATCTATTTTAAACTATCATTTATATGAAGTTCGAAAAAAGATTTTTTACTGTAATTTGGAAAAAAAAGAGAATATTTACAAAACATCGACTGTAGCATTTTAAATGATTAAAACAAAAACTAATAACAAAACTTGTCTTGCAATATCATATATGTTGAATTATTCACTAATCACGTAATCATTTATAAAAAAAAATTTTCCAGGATAAAATGACGGAAATTAAAATAGCAACGACGACAAAAGACATCGACAATGTTATGGATACATTCAAGGGTGTTGAAAACATTGGGAAAAATTGCAAAAAGTTTTCTACGAAACAAAATGTTTGGAAAAACTGACAAAGGATAATGGACATTCTCAACGGACGACCAAGATTTCCGAAAAATATTTCAGATCTATTGCAATCCTCATGTTCTATTTCAGTGTTGTGGAACCTTCACTTGAACATCCTGCCTAAATGTTTGAATGAATGAATCTATTACAATCCCCATATTGTATTTCAGTATTGTAGAACTTTCACGAGAACTTTCTTCGTAAATGTTTGAAAGAACAAGTCTATTGCAACCCTCATATTGTGTTTCAATATTGTTGAATCTTTACTAGAGCATCTTACCTGAATACTTCAGCGAACGAATCTATTGCAATCCTCGTGTTCTATTTCAGTTTTGTGGACACTCACGAGAACATCATACTACCTCAATAATCTATTGCAATCATCATATTGTATTCCAGTGTTGTGGAACCATAAAAAGAACATCTTACCTCAATGGCTGAAGAACGAATCTATTGAAATCCTCATATTCTATTTTAGAGTTGTGGAACCTTCACGAGAACATCCTACCTCAATGTTTGAGCGAACGAATCTATTGCAATCCTCATATTCTATTTTAGTGTTATATAGGAACCGTAAAGATATCATCCTACCTCAGTGCTTGAACGAACAAATCTATTGAATTCCTCATATTCTATTTCAGTGTTGTGGAACAATTAAGGAACAGTCTACCTCAATGTTTGAGCGAACGAATCTATTGCAATCCTCATATTCTATTTTAGTGTTATATAGGAACCGTAAAGAGATCATCCTACCTCAATGTTTGAACGAACAAAGATATTGAATTCCTCATATTGTATTTCAGTGTAGTGGAACAATCAAGAGAACATCCTACCTCAATGCTTGAACGAATCTATTACATTCCACATGTTCTATTTCAGTGTTGTGTGACCTTCAAGTGAACATCTTTGCTGAATACTTGTTCAAAAGAATCATATTGTATTCAAGTGTTATGGAACCATTAGGAAAACATCTTTCCTGGATGCTGGAGCTAATGAACCTATTGCAATCCCGATATTGTATTTCAATGTTGTTGAACCTTCACTAGAACATACTACCTGAATACTTGAGCAAACGTATCCTCATATTCTATTTCAGTGTTGTGGGACCTTCATCAGAACATCTTTGTTGAATACTTGAGCGAACGAATCTATTGCAATACTTATGAAAAAGAAAGGAAATGGGGTAAATGTCATTGTATATTGTATTTCAGTGTTGTGGGACCATAAAGAGAATACCCTACATCAATACTGGAGCGAACAAATCTATTGTAATCTTATATTCTATTTCAGTGTTTATGGAACCTTCACGAGAACATCTTACCTGAATGCTTTAGCAAACGAATCTGTTGAAATCCTGATATACTATTTTAGTGTTGTGGAAAATTTACGAGATCATCCTTCCTTTATGCTTTAGCGGGAGAATCTATTGCAATCCTCGTATTCTATTTTAGTATTGTGGAACCTTCACGAGAACATCCTACTCAAACTGGAGCGAACGAATCTATTGCAATCCTCATAGTTTAGTCAAGTGTTGTGGGACCTTCACGAGAACATACTACTACCTCAAAACTTAAGCGAGCAATCCTCATATTCTATATCAGTGTTGTTGACCTTCAAGAGAATATCCTACCTCAATGCTCATTGTCAAGGATTATTTCTGTAGAATTATGGTCGCTGAACAGTTGATAATTAACAGTATGTTTAGTATTGCTATCATTTGATATCGATATTTAATGTTTTTTTCATATAGCTACTTCGCTCCATGTATTTTTTGCAGTGTCTTAACTATTCCTTATGTAATCTGTATTCAAAAATTGCATTTTTGTCCTATTTTTAAATAAAAAATAAGTTACGGTCAATTAAGTTTCTGCCATTTCAACAACTTATGTCTCTTCAGTGCAGATCAAATCAAAACTTTTTGAAGACCATAAACTAAAAATCGGTAAAATCTTTGAAATAATTATCATATTTTTGTGATATTCCCTGAACAAACAATGAAAGGATATGGAGTAAATGCACACGAGACAAAGTCTCTATATATACCAATGCATGGTAAGGCCAAGCAATGGAACAAAGTTTATGATGTTGTTATTCATCTTGAAGTCACCCTGAGGTCTTCAACAACAATAAGCTTTGATCATACCTCATAGAAAGATTTAGTCGGCCCTAGCAACAGTTTCTAGATATCAAACATGTCTTTTTTAAATCGTCAACAAACATAAAATTAACTGGCGTTATATTTTAATATTCGATGTCATCCTATGTCCGGCAAAAACACTTATCAGATGAAATATTTCTTTTTTCATTTTCTTTTTTTCAATTTTGGCCAATGCTAAAATGTACGGAAGCGTATAGTGGACTCGCCTTGTCTTCTAAGAACACCTTATAACGCACTAATTTTCTTAAATAAAATAACTTTATCTCCTTATAAGGTGATAAATCGTGTTAAATAAAACAACCTTGTCTTCTTATAAGGCAACAAATCGTGTTATTTATGACAAGGTTTTGCTTTATTAAGACATTTCTCGTATTAATTCAAAATGCTTTACGTTAAATTAAAATAACATTGTATTAACTTACTGCATGAAAACAAATAGAAGATTTTAGGATGTATTAAGTTAACACATTTTAAATTAATACAAGAAATGTCTTTATAAAGCAACAACTTGTCATTAATAACACGATTTGTCGCCATATAAAGAGACAAGGTTGTTTAATTTAACACGAGTTATCACCTTATAAGGAGATAAGGTTATTTCATTTCAGAAAATTAATGCGTTATAAGGTATTCTTATAAGACAAGGAGAGTCCACTATACGCTTCCGTAAAAATGTACGGAAGCGTATAGTGGACTCGCCTTGTCTTATAAGAATATAACGCACTAATTTTCTTGAATAAAATAACCTTATCTCCTTATAAGGTGATAAATCGTGTTGAATTAAACAACCTTGTCTCTTTATATGGCGACAAATCGTGTTATCTATGACAAGTTGTTGCTTTATAAAGACATTTTTCGTATTAATTTAAAATGTGTTAACTAAATACATCCTAAACTATTCTATTTTTTTTCATGCAGTAAGTCAATACAATGTTATTTTAATTTAACGTAAAACGTTTTCAATTAATACATGAAATGTCTTTATAAAGCAACAACTTGTCATAAAAAACACGATTTTTTTTTGTCTTATTAGGAGACAATGTTGTTTTATTTAACACGATTTATCACCTTATAAGGAGAGAAGGTTATTTTATTTAAGAAAATTAGTGCGTTATAAGGTATTCTTATAAGACAAGGCGAGTACACTATACGCTTCTACGGAAGCGTATAGTGGACTTGCCTCGTCTTATAAGAATACCTACGGAAGCGTATATTGCCCTCATTTTAATCCTAATAATTCAAAATTGCGATGAAATTTTTTACGAGAAATTGCCTTATTTCTCATAAAAGAGATTTATTTTTTGCAACAAAATGCCTTAGAAAGCATTAAGTCGCTTTATTTTTAGTCACCTAAATAANTCTTTTCCCATAGGGTCCAATGTTAAAACTATGATCCCCGCTGGCGGCCATCTTGGATATAGCGCGGATCTGAAAAACAACTTTTTTGCAGGGGACCATCTAAGGACTATTGTGGCCAAGTTTGGTTTCAATTGGCCCAGTAGTTTCTGAGGAGAAGATCTTTGAATGTGTTTCCCACAGAGTCCAGTGTTAAAACTATGATCTCCGCTGGCGGCCATCTTGGATATAGCGCGGATCTGAAAAACAATTTTTTGCAGGGGACCATCTAAGGACTATTGAGGTCAAGTTTGGTTTCAATTGGCCCAGTAGTTTCAGAGAAGAAGATCTTTGAATGAAAAGTTTACGACGGACGGACGACGGACGAAAAGTGATGGCAAAAGCTCACCCTGGCTATAGCCAGGTGAGCTAACAAAGGAAATCCATAATTTCAAAAAATATATAAAATGCATAAAACCAAACGAAATCCGAATAATTAGTAATATCAAATATAACTAAGGACAAAACTACGATTGAGGGAGTTAATCCTTCGGTTTTAGGATTTACATAAATTTAGATAATAGTAATTTAACAAAGTGTATACATGAGATATTATCTAATGTACAAGTACACCATATCTAAGAAAAATTCCTCTTAGCTGGCTGATGTGATGACTGTATTCATACGTTTGGCCAATATATTTCACAACACAAATGCTGAACTAATTAAATACCGAACTTATCTGCAATGTTTCAATAATCGTTAAAACTAGGTATTTTTTCAAAACAAAAATTAACGACATCCATTTAAAAGGAAGTAGTAAAAACTTTTACGTTTTTCAAGATATCATTTGTACCCAGTTCCTGACCGTAACTACGGTTGAAGCAAACGAGACTATTAGTGCACATGTAGGCTTCTAACTCGCCACATATTTGTAACGATGAAAGAATATTCTGAAATATTTGATCCTTTGCCCCAAAGACGATTTAATTTGTAAACTTGCGATATCTAAATTTAACAAAATTGTGTTCCAAATTAAGGAGTGTCTCCCTATCACATAGCTCAGTCTTCACTATTTAGATCATATTGGTATTTACTTCTCAGCGTTAAGACAAATTTTGGTTTATGGATCTTCAAATGTTTTGATTTTATCTGCACTGAAAAGACACAAGTTGACGAAATGCACAAATGCAGAAGCTAAATTAACCTCGGTATTTTGCTTTTGGAAACAAATGTCATGAAGGCAATCCTCCTTTCGTCCAATGCCAAGCAAAAGATGAATGTATTCCTTTGAAGAACTTGATATAAGTAAATAAATACAGAAGTAGTTTCTGCCCTAAAAACAAAAACTACGCATTAATCTGAAATTTGTTTTACAGCGTTCTCCATATAAATATTCAGTGTGAGTAGTATATGGGGACAGTTCGTCTAATATTTGAGGTGGTGGTGCGTGGTGGTGCCGGAAGTGACGTCACAGGAAGTGACGTAGAGCGGAAGTGACGTGACGAAAGTCACGTGACCAGAAGCGGAAGTCACGTGACCCGATGTAGACGTGTTTTTACTGCGCATGCGCAACCGGAAGTAGGTGTGTAACTACTGTAAGTAGCCATATTGACCGGAAATGACGTGTTGGAACAACATGTGACCCCGCAGGGGTCACGGTTGACTTATGTGGAGCGCGCATGCGCGACCGGAAGTGGGCGTAGCCCCATGTGTGCATACCGGAAGTAGGTATGTATCTACTGTAAGTAGCCCTGTTGATAGGTAATGGCATGTTGAAAGAGTGCAAGACCCCTGCGGGGTCATGTATGACCTTATTACATAGCGCATGCGTAACCGGAAGTGGGTGTAGCCCCAGGTATAGACCGGAAGTCGGGTATTTTCTTTCATTATTCCCCCTTTTTCAATGGTGTTCTTCATATTTTCTTCCCTTTTCTGTCATTTCCCTATTGTCCCACCCTTTTTAGTGTTGTTATACCTTTTCAACCCCTTTTCAGTATTGTTCTGCAATCCAATGTTTAGACTAATATCCGGGCGTGGTCATTCAGCAATTGTCATTATATTTCTGAGGGTGTCTTCTATCACGTCCGCGTTCGTCATGGGACATAACTCTTGCTAGTAATTTTCCCGCATTTTTTTTATTTGTGGGTGTCTTCTATCACGGCCGTGTTCGTCAAAGGAACATAACTCTTGCTACTTATTTCCCGCGCTTTTTTATCTGTTGTAATGGCATTTCACCTTTTTTTCAGTATTGTTCTTTGTAATTTCTCCCTTCTCATCCAATTTTAGACTAAAGTCCTCTTGTGTAACCTTTTGTATGTGTTATATTATTATTTTCCACTTTATTTTATAATTATCTTTCCTTTTCATCCAATCCTTAGAGGTATTTCCCTTTTTCCCTCCAAATTCCTATAGTGTCGTCTGCTATTGCCATATTATTTCCTATTATATTACATAATTATCTCCCTTTTTCATTCAATTC
>MJUU01032968.1:36276-54049 GCA_002080025.1 Modiolus philippinarum | reverse complement strand
TAATTTTTCATGAAGAATCCTTTGGAAAAAATTGCATCAAAATCGGACTAAAAATAAAAAAATGAAATTTTTGAAATTTGCCCCTTTTGGGCCCCATTTATCTCGTGAACGGTACATGCCACGTGAAATCCGTTGGCATTCTCCAGATTGGAAATTTTCTAAGGAGTTTACTGAAAGTAACCCCATCAAAATCCGAATAATAATAAAGATTCTACAGTCAAATATGTGAAAACAACTAATTTAACCCCTTTTGGCCCCTTATTCTAAAACGGGCGGGGCCAGGAACATAAAATTATAGCCCGGGCTAAAGCATGTGCCAAAAAACATCATTCTGTTCACTGGAACCAAAGTTATGCTGTCCACAGACACAAAAATACCCAATTTTACCCCTTTTTGGCCCCTTTTTCTGAAACGGGTGGGGCCATAAACCCGAAATTAAAACCCGGGATAGCCATTATGCCAAGAAACCACATACTGAAATTTGAAGATGATCTGTCCACTAGAAACAAAGTTATGCTGGCAACAGACGCCGACGCCGACGACTGTGCCATAACATAATACGACCGAAAAATTTTTGCGGTCGTATAAAAAAGGAGCAAAGCATGCTCAGTCTTCAAAAGAATAGCCGTCAGAGCAAATATCCAGCAAAAAGCATACGTGGACACAAACCTAGCAGAGCATGCTAAATTTTCCAATGCAGAGCAGTCAGAGCAGATGCCCAGCAAAACCACACGTCAAATTCGGAACAAAGCATGCAAAATCTTCAAGAGCACAGCCGTTAGAGCAGATACCTCAGATACCTAAAAAAAATACACAAATCTAGCAAAGCAAGCTAAATTTTCCGAAGTCGTCAGAGCAGATATCCAATAAAAGACACATGTGCCACAGAACAGTGCGTGCTTAATTTTGGAAGCAGAGCCGTCAGAGCAGATACGCAACAAAACCACACATGCCATATCCGGAAGAAAGCATGTGAAATCTTCCAGAGGAAACGGTGCAGAAAATGCTAAATCTTATGAAAAGAGCCACCAGAACAGATATCCAACACAAAGAGGCTCTCAAGAGCCTGAATCGCTCACCTTGGTCATGCCTGGCATATACAATCAAAATAATCCCAATGTTTAGGGCCTCATTTCTAGTTTGTTAAAAGACATTGATGTTCTTAAGTTAAAACATGTTCCCCACTGGCAGCTATCTTGATGGGTTGCAGATTTACAGTCACCTTATTTGAAGGGAATCATCTAGGGACCGGTGTGTCTAATTTTGGTTCCAATTGGCAGTATTTTCAGAGGAGGTTTCCGATATATTTTAAGGGTTCAAAGTTAAACGAAGATCCCCGCTGGAGCCATCTTGAATGCGATACAGACATACCAGACACATTCTTTAAACGGGACCAACTTTGGAGCATTGTTACAAAGTATGATTACAATTGGCTAAGTGCTTTCAGAGAAGATCTCTGAATATATTTTCCGATAGGGTCCAATGCAAAAAACTTTATTCAATGCTGGTGGTCATCTCGGATATAGAGCGGAGGTTTGGTTCTTTAAATCTTATCCTATACGTCAAATGTTAAAACGACGTTTCCCGCTGGCGACCATCTTCGATATAGCACAGATCTGAAAAAGAACTTAATTGCAGTGTACCACCTAATTAAAGAATATTTTGGCCAAGTTAAGTTTGAATTTGTTCTACAATTCAGAGGAGAAGATTTTTAAATGTGTTTTCCCATAGGGTCCAATATTAAAACTATGTTCTCCGCGTGCAGTCATCTTGGTTATAGCGCCCACCCGAAAAACAATTTTTTGCAAGGGACCGCCAATTGTGGCCAAGTTTGGTTACAATTGGTTCAGCATTTTAAGAGGAGAATATCTTTAACTGTGTTTTCCCATAAGGTCAAATGTTTAAAATATATCACCACTGGTTGGCCATCTCTTGGGTCGTCCCCTGCAAAAAAATTGTTTTTCAGGTGTGCGCTATATCCAAGATGACCGCCAGCGGGGAACAAAGTTGACCCTATGGGAAATCACATTTAAAGATCTTCTCTGAAATGCTGAGCCAATGGAAACCAAACTTGGCAAAAATAGTCTTTAGGTGGTCCCTTGCAAAAAAGTTGTCTTTCAGGTCTTTGCTTTATTCAAGTAAAGACTGTTGGTTCCACTTGGCTCAGCAGTTCCAGAGAAAAATTTTGAATGTGTTTTCCCATCGAGTCTGATGTTAAACTATGTTCGCCGCTGGTGGCCATCTTGGATATAGCAAAGAACTGTAAAGAACATTTTTGCAGAGGACCACTATACGACTTTTGTGGCCAAGTTTGGTTTCAATTGGCACAACAGTTTCAGCTCAGATTTTTGAATGTGTTTTCCCTTAGGATCCAATGTTAAAAATATGTTCCCCGCTGGTGGCCATTTTAGATAAAGCATGGACCTGAAAAACAACTGTTTTAAGGGGACCATCAGAAGACTTGTGGCCAAGTTTAGTTCCAATTAAAACAGCAGTTTCAGAGAAGATCTTTGAATGTGTTTTCTTATAGGGTCTAATGTTAAAAGTATGTTCCCGGCTGGCGGCCATCTCGTATAAAGCATAAACCCGAAAAACAACTTTTTCGCAGGGGACCACATTAAGACTATTTTGGTCAAGTTTGGTTCCAATGGGGTCAGCAGTGTTTTCCCATATGGTCCAATGTTAAAACTTTGGTCCTTGCCTGTCCTCATCTTGGATTATAGTGCGAATCTGGAACAAGTTTTTACAGGGGACCATCTAAGGACTATTGTATCGTTTGGTTTCAATTGGCTCAGTAATTTCAGCAATCTGTGAATGAAAAGTTTACGCTGGATGGACGATACATGGACGGACAACGGACGAAAAATGATGGCAAAAGCTCACCCTGGCTATAGCCAGGTGAGCTAAACAAGAGGCTCTCAAGAGCCTGTATCGCTCACCTGGACAATGGCTGACAGAGAGATGAATAGCATTTCCATTAGGGTCAAGAGTTTAAACTGTTCAGGCCACCTTTGATTGAACTGAAGACATGGCAGATGCAAATTTTGAAGAGGGCTTGACTGATAGTTTCTAAGAAGATTTTTGAATGTCGTTACCATAGGTTTCCATTTTAAAACTATGTTCTCTGCTGGCAGCCATCTTGGATAAGGTATGAATCCGTCAGATACCCTTTTTGGATAGGACCCCTAAGGACCATTGTGACTAAGTTTGGTTCTAATTGGTCTTGAAGATATTTGAATGAGTTTTCCAATACGGTCCAATGTTAAAACTATGCTCTCCGCTAACAGCCATCTTGGATGAGGCACGGACCTTTCGGATACCTTTTTTTGGAAGGGATCATCTAAGGACCATTGTGACTAAGTTTGGTTCACAATGGACTTGTAGTTTCTGAGAATATCTTTGAATGTCTCTTCCCATAGGGTCCAATGTTAAAATTATGCTACCCACTGGCGGCCATCTTGGATGAGGTATGGACCTGCTGGATACCTTCTTTGGAAGGAACCATCTAAGGACCATTTCCACTAAGTTTGGTTCTAATTGGACTGGTAGTTTCTAAGATCTTTGAATGTCTTTTCCCATTGGGTCCAATGTTAAAACTATGGTCCCCGCTTGCAGCCATCTTGGATGAGGTACAGACCTGTTGGATACCGTTTTTGGGAGTGACCATCTAAGGTCCATGTGACTAATTTTGGTTCTAATTTGACTGGTAGTTTCTGAGAAGATCTTGGAATGCGTTTGCCATAGGGCCCAATGACAAAACTATTTTCCCGGCTTGTGGCCATCTTGGATGAGGTACGGACCTGTTGGATACTTTTTTTTAAAGGGGACCACCCAAGGACTATTGTGACCAAATTTGGTTTCAGAGGAGAAGGCCTTTGAATGAAAAGTTTATGATGGATAGACAGACAACGGACGGACTGATGCCAAGTGATGGCAAAAGCTAATCCGGGCATAGCCAGGTGAACTAACTAGAAGCTCCCAGGAGCCTGTATCGCTCACCTGGCTTTCAGTTGCCACAATCGTGGTAACATTGTAAGTTATACATGTGATCATCAGTCTCTCAAACTTTAGTACCTCAAACACCACCAATATCTTGAACAGTATTTAAAGTCTGATCATGTTGTACTATTTTTCTTTGTTGGGCTTTATTGACAAAAAACGCTCTTGCTAAGGACCACTTTAGACACCAGTTTTGAAACAGAGACATCATTATGTGAATGGCGGTCAACAAACAATTTTCCTGCCTTTTTTGGCAACCATTTTGAAAATGGCTGTCAGCAAATAATTTTCAACATAAGTTTTGAAGTTGCGACATCAATACCTATTTGGAAACCATATTTCATTGAAATCAGACAACATTGAATTTTCGCGCCTTTTTTGGCGACCATTTTGAAAATCGGGGTCAACGAACAATTGTTAACTGTTTTGAATTTGTGACATCAATACCTATTTGGCAACCAATTTTCATTGAAATCGGACAATGTTGAATTTTCCCGCCCTTTTTGTGGCCATTTTGAAAATGGTGGTCAACGAACAATTTTTGACATCAGTTTCGAAGTTGCAACCTCAATACCTATTTGGAATCCAAATTTCATTGAAATCGGACAATGTTGAATTTTCACTCCTTTTTTGGCGGCCATTTTGAAAATGGTGATCAACGAACAATTTTCAACACAGGTTTTGAAGTTGCAACATCAATATCTATTTGGAAACCAAATTTCATTGAAATCGGACAATGTTGAATTTTCCCGTCTTTTTTGGCAGCCATTTTGAAAATGGCGGTCAACAAACAATTTTCAACACAGGTTTTGAAATAGAAACATCAATCAATATCTATTTGGAAACCAAATTTCATTGAAATCGGACAATGTTAAATTTCCCGCCTTGGTGGCCATTTTGAAAATGGCGGTCAATTAACAATTTTCAACACAGGTTTTGAAGTCGCAACATCAATATCTATTTGGAAACCAAATTTTATTGAAATCGGACAATGTTGAATTTTCCCGCCCTTTTTTGGGGGCCATTTTGAAAATGGCGGTCAACGAACACTTTTCAGCACAGGTTTTGAAGTCGCAACATCAATATCTATTTGGAAACCAAATTTCATTGAAATCGGACAATGTTGAATTTTCCCGCCTTTTTTTGGGGCCATTTTGAAAATGGTGGTCAACAAACTATTTTCAATACAAGTTTTAAAGTTGCCTCAGCATGGCAAACATTTCATAATTTTACACTTAATTTTCATCTTCTATAGTTTTGGAAAAAAAATCGAAAAATACGAATACTTTAAAAATTTGGTGAAAAAGGGCAATAACTCCTACAAGGGTTTATGGATTTTCTTCAAAATTTCAGGTTGGGTATATCTTGATATGCTGAACATTTTTGCAATATACACTTGACCTCTATCTGTTACACTTTTTGAAATAAAAAATAAAAAATGCAAAAATTTTAAAAATTTTACGGAAAAAGGGCCATAACTCCGAGATGGGTTTTCAGATTTTCTTCAAAATTGCACAGTGGGTAGATCTCATCATGCTGATCATTTTTACTCCGTCAGAATTTTGATATCTGTAATGGTTTTTGAGTTATTTGCAAAAAACTGCAATTTACCCCTATGTTCTATTTTTAGTAACAGTGGCCATGTTGTTTGGTCTACGGAGATCAAAATCACAAACTTGAAAGTGCATTCCCTGGTGATGATTCAGGTCAAGTTTACTTAGCATTGACCCAGTAGTTTTAGAGGAGAAGATTTTTGAACAAAAGTTAACGGACGGACGGACGACGGATGCCGAGTGATGGCAAAAGCTCACATGGCCTTTGGCCAGGTGAGCTAAAAAGCACATATCCCAAAAAATGGAGTACAGGATTTTTATTTACTGGAGCAGAGCTGTCAAAGAAAATATCCTATCAAAAGCACATGTGTAACAAACTGAGCAGAGTATTCTAAATCACCCGATGCAGAGCCGTCACAGATATCAAACAGAAAAGTATGCATGCCACAAACAGAGCAGAACATGCTAAATTTTAAGATGTACACCTATTAGAGTAGATACCCAACATAAGAATGCGTGCCACAAATGGATCAGAGCACAATACATTTTCCAAAGCAGGACCAACAGAGCAGATATGACACCAAAAGCAAACGTGCCAAAAACAGAACATAGCATGCTAAATCTTCTGGCGCCCAAGCCATCAGAACAGATATTCAACCAAAATAAAAGAGCCACGAACGGAGCATAGCATGCTTATTTTCAAAAGCAAAGCCACCGTAACAAAAAATGCATAGCCGTAAGAGCAGAAATACTATCAAAAGCACAAGTGCCATAAAGGGAGCAAAGTATGCTCAATCTCCAAAAGCAGAGATGTAAGAGCATATACCCAACAAAAAGCATATGTGGCCACTAACGGAGCAGAGCATGCTAAATTTTCCGAAGCAAAGCCAACAGTGCAGATATCCAACAAAAGGCACATGTGTTACAAACAGAGCAGAGCGTGCTAAATTTTCCAAAGCAGAGCAGATAAGAAGCAAACCCACACATGCCACATTCGGAACAGATCATGCTAAATCTTCCAGGGCATAGTCTTCACAGCACATACCCCGCAAAAGTACATGTGCCAAAAACGGTGCAGACAATGCTAATTCTTTCAAACAGAGTGGTCGGAACATATATCCAACAAAAAAGCACATGTGCCAACAATGGAGCACAGCATGTTAACTTTCTGAAGCAGAGCTGTCAGAGCATATATTCAACATAAAGGTATGTGTGCCTCTAATGGAGCAGAGCATGCTAAATCTTTCGATGCAGACCCGTCATTGAAGAAACCCAACAAAGGAACATGTGCCACAAACTGATTAGAGCATGATAAATTTTTGGCAGCAGAGCCATCAGAGAAGATGTTACACCAAAAGCTAACATGCCACAAACATAACATAGCATTCTAATCCTTCCAGAGCCAGACCTGTCAGAACAGATTTTCAACCAAAATTACACAAGCCGCAGACAGCGTAGAGCATTTTTTCACTCTTCAGAAGCAAAGCCACTGGAACAGAGAATGCTTAATCTTCCGATGCAAACCTTCATGAGATAACCCCTACAAGCACACATCCCACAAACAAAACCGAGTACAAATGTATCATTTAACTTTATACAGTTATCAATACTGAGAAACTTAGCTAATTACAAAAACATAACATGTTCACCGGCATGGACTGTAAGAGATTAAGGCCACAGACTGTCATGTGCTATCAAACACCAACCCATATACCAAATATCAGTGACCTACCACTTATAATTGCTGAGAAACTGTCCTAATCATGAAAATAGTAATGGAGCATTACATGATACCCCGCCACTTTTCACAAAATTTCTGAGTTAAAAGGGGCATAACTCCAGAACTATGTGTACTGCTGAACCCAAAATTATACAGCCCGTGTTTTGTGATAAACAATTTACACACCAAGTAGGAAGACAGTATGTTATTTCATTCACAAGTTATGAGTACGAAACCCTAAAATTTGCAAAATTTCAAAGTTTCATGGGGCATAACTCCAGAACCCCTTGGACTTCTGAACCCAAAATCAAAATTGACCTAAGTTTTGTAGTAAACAACTTACATACCAAGTTTCAAGATCTTGTCTTATTTCGTTCACAAGTTATCAGTCAGAAACCCTAAAATTCGTAAAATTTCAAAGTTTCAAGGGGCATTAACTCCAGAACCCCTTGGACCTCTGAACCTAAAATCAAACTTGACCTGAGTTTTGAAGTAAACAACTTACATACCAAGTTTCAAGACCTTGTAGTATTTTTTTCACAAGCTGTCTGTCAGAAACCCTAAAATTCACAAAATTTCAAAGTTTCAAGGGCATAACTCCTGATCCCCTTGGATCTCTGAACCCAAAATCGAACCTGACCTGAGTTTTGTGGTAAACAACTTGCATACCAAGTTTGAAGACCTTGCGTTACTTAGTTCACAAGTTATCAGTCGGAAAACCTTTGGGGGACAGACGGACACACGACTGAGGGTATCACATAATTCCTAGCCACTTAGTTTGGCGGGGTATAAAAACTAGACATGAAAGTTTATGCTGCAGCCATCATCATACTTTGTACGCCTATGCCTTGTTTTCTGCACCTTTCGTTGAGGGTGAGTCAAGAATTGTCATCAGACAGGACTTCATATTTCCATACACTTCTCCTTGCAATAATTAAAACTGAGAGTTTTTTTTATCTAAACAAATATCAGATTTACATCAATGTATATCCTGATATAGATAATGGCAAAGTAATACAGAGTGATAAAAACAAGTGTGGATCGTATTGCAAGGCAATACAGAAGTCCCCTACCGGTGGAATAATTCAGTATACCAGCAAAAAAAGTTAAAGAAGAAAAGTTTTCCGAGCCCAAGGCCTATGACTTCGTCAATCAAAAATCAATGGACCCAACCCATACTAAAACTTGATCTGTAACCCATAGTAGTTGATTAACAATGCAAATATCAGCTTAATATCTGAAATGGTCCGGAAAACCTACATTTTACCAAAATTTTCTAAGTCCAAGGCCCATAACTCCGTCCAAAATCAATGGACAGGAACCAAACTCAATCTTGATCTGTAACCCATAGTGGTAGACTCACATAGCAAATTTTAGCTTCATATCTGGAATGGTTTAGAAAAAAAGTCTGGAAAACCTATATTTTACCAAAACTTTCTAAGTCCAAGGCCAATAAATCCGTCAAATATCAATGGAATGGAATCAAACTCGAACTTGATCTGTAACTCATTATGGTAGACTCACATAGATAATATTAGCTTAATATCTGGAAGGGTTTAGAAAAAAAGTCCGGAAAACCTATATTTTACCAAAATTTTCTAAGTCAAAGGCCCATAACTCCGTCCAAAATCAATGACCCGGAACCAAACTCGAACTTGATCTGTAACTCACATACCAAATATTAGATAAATATCTCTAATAGTATGGGAAAAAAGTCCGGAAAACTTGAGTGTGACGGACTGACGGACTGACTGACTGACGGACTGACTAAGTGCAAACCTAAAGTCCCCTTCGGCGAAGCCGGTAGGGGACTAAAAAGTGTGGTCAGATATTTCAGTATAAAACTGATTGATTTTATCCAGAAACTTGACAACATAAAATATGTTTTACCATGGTCTTATCATTGATACTTTATGGGAAGGAATAATTACAGCTTTAAAAGAGCAATACAGATAATTTTGACAAGGTTTAGTACTATTATACAAATAAGTTATAATATTTCTTGCTAACACACTTGGAGATGTTACTACTACTAAGTTTTATTTTTGAGTTATCGTTGAAAATAAGATTTTTTTTCTGATTTTTTTTTTCCCACTGTGACCTGGACCTTAGACCTACTATGTTCTAAATCAACTTGGATCCTCCTGTCCTGGAACCCAACATTATATCAAAGCTGCATTTGAATTAGATGTAAACTTTTTTTGTTATTGTCTAGAAACCAATTACTGACAAACCCCCACAACCCCGCAGCATCACCACACGAATGGCTTAAATGAATTAGGTCAACAATAGATAAATTTGACATTTTTAAATCAAATCTGACCAAAAGGAAAGGTGCATATTTTCAATCTGCCCAAAACCATTGAGGTGTTTCAAAAGCATTGGTTAAAAGGTGTCGGTCCACTCACGCAATGGCAGATGGAAATTGTTTTTTATTGCAGGCTGTTATTGTACACACATTCCATAATGTTATCTGATATTTTAATCTATATATTAATACAGTGATAAATAACTAAAATTATTTGACATGATTGGTCATGGTTAATTATATTGTAAGTTTTTTTTTAAACTTACCAAAAAGACAAAGAAAAGGAGTAAGTGCAGTAAGGGCCTTATTTGGCCTCAAAAAATAAGATTGCTTAAATTCACAATATTTTTTGTTGAAATGTTCTATGGAGATGTGTTAACAGCAAACAGGAAGATTACTCAACTTTATATGTACAATTACAGAGTTTTTCAGTGTAGAAAATGGGACAATTTGCACATTTTGTCAAAAAATGATAAATTTGACCAATTTTGACTACTAACATAGAGCACATGCAAGAACCAGAAAAATATTTATATAGGAGGTCTAACGCATCTATACGAACAAGCTGGTAAATTATCTAATTGGTTCTTGAATGCACTCTATATTTCCATTAAGGAAAATTTTTCGAAAATATGCCAAATTCCTTGTATTTCTATGAGAACGTTCAAAAGTAGCTTAAACATGATGTCAGAACTGTACCTACTGTGACGTCATGGGTTCTAACTTTTGTATTTTTTTCTTTAGTGGGGTCTGAACTTTCAAACGAACATAAAAGAAAATATTCAGGTGCAACTTAAAAATCACCAAAATTTAGGGCCAAATCACCCCCTTATCGCACCTTGTCCTTTGGCCAAGCCAAATCTGTTCAATAAATTTGAGTTATATGAATGTATTGAAATGTTTTCTAATGAGGGTATAATCAATTGTCTACTGATAAATACAAGATCTTTATTAGTCAACATCTTTCAAACACTTTGTATAAATCTGGTAGATTAGCTAGTTGTAATATACTAGAGTCTTCAGCAAATGTTTTGGGTGGAAATAACAAAGTTCTAAAAGCTGGATACAATGTATGTTCTACTGTCCACTTCCAACTTTTATCTTCATCATCTTCCTGCAAAAATAAACACAATTATTAACATTAACAATGGAGAGATATGGAGTAAAAGCACACGAGACAAGTCTCTACAAATACATGGTAAAACCAAGCAATGGAACATTTTTATTGTTGTTCCTTATCTTGAAGTCACCATGAGGTCTTCAACAATGAGCTGTGTTCATACCTCATAGTAAGTTCAAGACAGCTCCTAGCACTAGTTTGAGAAGAATTCATTGCTATATGTGGGCAATACTACATCAATTTTCTTAAATACCCATGGATGCTAGATCGTCAAAAAAAACATCAAATTAACTGGCCAAGTGTTCTTTTAAGCATCCATTGCATGCTTTCACAGGTGTGGATCCAAATAAAAAGTCTCACCTGTCCATTCTTCACCACTTAACTGATGTTATAGAAAAACTGATCTTATCACTATAACTTAATATGTTCACTACACCATGAAATTTAGGCCAAGGACAAAAGCCATATGGCAGACTGCCATGTACTACCCACGATGCACCTTCACATCAAAACATCACTTACTTACAGCTAGTAGTCAAGCTTTTATGTATCTATTCACAAATTTAGTATAATCTCTTTCTAATACAGAATTGCCTTCTCTAACAACTTATCCCTTTCTTATTAGCAGAGTTTGCAATAAAGAAGAACTTGGCTATTGATTTGGTTATATAGGTGAATGAGCAATTTATACCTGATACAAAGTGGGTCTCGACCCTATTAATTTTTTGACAAAGGAGGCTAGAGGCCAAAATACTACATATATGGAAAATCTAAGAAAATGTGGTTTGAGGATAATATATCAAAAAGTTGAAAACTAATTCAAATAAAACTTAGTTATATTGTTTGGTATACAAAAAGGAAGATGCCTACTGATTTTAGAGACAGCAGGTAACAGGTCAAGGTAACACTGATTGAAAATAGAAATGTTTCGAATAAAATGAAACTTGTGATATATTACTGTTAACAATTAAATGAAGAACCATTTTGATTATCCATAATTTAGGTTAAAGCTCAGTCACAAAGACCAAAAATAGGTGATACTTCTACAAAAAATTTCTTTCCAGATGATAACTCAAATAGTTAACTTTCATATAAATGGCCAACATTAATTCTGGTACATGTATTAGAAAGATATTTAAACACAAGGTTAAAGAATGCATAAAATTAAATACATCTCTATATGTTTGTTCTTCACATAGGATTCCTTTGGAAAATATTGAATACTGCTAAAAGTTAATACCTCTCAAAAGAGAAATCATCACAATTTGCAGTGATACAGCTTATTCAAGAATATATATATATAGATTCAAACTTCTATGCCTTGAACAATCAAAGGACCAATGAAAACAGGTAAATCTCTAAGTTTCAGCTAGAGGGGTGTTTGAGCTATCAAGGTCCAACTAAGTTAAAACTTGAACGCAGGGACCAGAAAAAGGGTTCGAAAAATGCATGGTGATTGAGCTATTGCTGTGTGAGCTATCGAACCTCAACTGTAAAACCACATTTTGTTTGTCAAGATTGTTTCCATTTAGGGTATATTTAGTTGTTCCTAATGAGAGGAATCAGGATGAAGATGACAATAAGGCAATCAACTAATTTTTTCATGCTGCTGACATGTTCCTTGGTAGCAAGCATTCAACAAAGATCTGGACAGACAGACAGAGATTCCAACATTCTGAAAATCAATCATTTTCATAAACAATTAATTTTGGGTAAAAACACTCAAGAACTTAACTCCTCAGGTTAATGTTCAGCAAATTATTTACAGTAACTCTAAATTGTAGTTGTGATTTGCTGAAAAATGTGTGGTAAAAATTATTTCATTAGATTATCTCATCTATCTAATATTTTCTCAGAAGTGCCGACTTTGGTTTATCAATATTAAACTACTGGTCATCTGATGTGATAGAGGATGTACGACCCCTTCTATGATTTCACTTCCCTACACTGGTTAGAACTGGTGAACTAAACCATGGAACGTAAAAATCGGGTCAATACATGTAGAATTACGACAGCACACTTGTAAACTGCACCATTAGACTAGATACCCACCCCCTCCCTTTCCCCTTAAGAAAGATCAAATCAAATTTTTAAATATATGATGCACAAGGGCAATATATACTTGACATTCCATGAAAGTTTCAATGAGTTACATCAAGTGGTCTAGGACGAGTTGTTGCCATAAAATCCTAGGGCAGACCGACGAACTAACAAACAGATGGGGCTGATGGAGGGATGGACCGACACTGCGCACTAAAGAGTGTGCCTTCTGAAGCTCCTTTAAAAACTTGTTTATGTGACATGAAAGTAAGATCTAGACTGGTAGTCAATGTGGTAAAACTTTTTGAAATGTCAATCAACTATACACTTTAAAACAAAACAAATTATGACAATACCTACCTGGATATCACGGTTTGTCTGTTTGTTCTGAAACATACTTTTCTTTATACTATAAAAGTCACTTGTTTCTCTGGCAAAACTATCAAAGCATTCCTTCTCTGAATCCCAGTTTACCTTTAGTTCAAAAATATATTTATGTATCAGCTATGTAAACTTTAAGAAAGAATAATAATAATAATAATAATAATAATAATAATAATAATAATAATAATATTCTTTATTTCAAGAGGGTTACACAGTTAGCAATACAACTAATCTTCCCTGAGGCCCTCACAAGTTAAAAATAATAACAAATAAACAATAATATACATTTAACAATACAATGTCTAGTATACAATATAGAAACTATAATTTTTCAGACTCAGAACTCAACAAGTAGTCTTTAATTTTGCACTTAAAGGAATGAATATTAGGTGCATCACGAATAGATTTTGCTGACAATTAATGCTGGATTACAAGATACATCAACTCGCAAAGATCCTCATTACTCGTTTTTGCATTATGTAAAGTATCAAGTAAGGAACAGAAGAAAATTAATTATGTGGATATATTTTGATGTTAACTGAGTGTAATTATTATCATAAAGTCTCACAAAAGAATTTGTACTTGTAATTTTTCAATTAATCTTTTAAACAGTAGATCTATTCAAAATGTTTTTTCTGATGCTACTAATGAATTATGATTTATAATAAATACAGATTAATACATGGGCATTTCCATATTGGCCTGGTTATCATCCCGAGACACCCATATTGGCCCGAGACGAAGTCGAGGGACAATGTGGGTCGAGGGATGATAATCAGGTCAATATGGAAATGCACATGTATTAAACTTTTTATTACATACTTCCGACGTTTAGAAATGCCAGGCCGATATGGACCGGAAGTCGTTTATTTGCCCAGGCCAATATGGACCGGAAGTCATTTATTTTGTCTGAGATGCACGAGGAGCATAAAATAACCTATTATTTTCCCGGGGGTGAAAATATAGACAGTTTACTTCCGGTCATATTGATCATGCAAAAACGCTTTTATTTCTACTAAGTATGTAATAATCTGAAGTAAACAAATCTTTAATTTTAAGTCTCAGTACAACAAGCAATTTATATAATTCAAGATCACTGATTAAAGCTTATTTATTTCAAATAACTGGTTATTTTCAACAACATAAAAGGTTAATATTCATAATAATAATTGTCGAACATTTTAATCATGTTGTGTCATAAAATGAAACAAGAATTTAAAGAGGGTATGGTGTTCTGTTTAAAGCCATCATCATTTTATGATCATTTTCATGTTGAAAATTACTGCTATTGCAAGTTTTTGATACTTGTACATTTTAATTGTCTCAGTGTTATAATTATCAGATTATAATCCATTAATAATAGATTGCCAGGTATAACCTTCTTGTTATTTTGAAATTGTTCACCATGTCATTATCTATTCTAAGTTCTGTGTATTGTTGTGTAGGTGGGTCATGAAATGAAATATTTCCAATTTTCAATCACTACCTTGAACAGCTGTTATTGATGGAACCCCACCTTTTATTGTAAGTTTATTTCAGTCAGGTTTAACGGTAAATTTTTTGTGCAAGGATGTTTGAAATTTTGGTGACTGAAGATAAATTTAATTTATATAAATTCATTTAAATGAATATGATTACTAAGTGTGTATCCTTACTTAAACTGTCATTCTAATTTGACCCTCTTCTTTCGCTCTGGAAACAAAGCTATGTTCTAATTCCAACAATATTTTTTAGCACATGTGTATATTTTTTACAAAAGGACATTCGTAATGTACAATTTCACATTATATTCACTCAATATTCATTTTATTTTATGTAAATAAAGTTTTAAATAATGAATCACCCCGAAATTCACATCAAATAATGACAATAATAGAAATTTACAACAGTTACTAAATTTAAGACTCGGAACTGAAATTGACATAATCGTAACCTAGCAACGAATGTGTTGTTGTTATGAAATCTTATCTGTGTTGCATATCAGGCTCTACGATTTAAATATAATTTTTTTTTATTTCTAACGTTAATAAAATTATAAATATGAGTTTTACTCCTTTTCTTTTTCTTTTTAGGCTTCAAAAATAACATAACTAAGCAGTCATATAAATCATAAATACAACCAGCTCACACTAATTCTCGCTTCAATTCTAAAATATCCTTATTTTATATGTTTTATAAGAGATTATTTGTATAAATTCATAAACCTATGAGCCACTTGTATTAATAAAACAAAGAATATAGATTTCTTTATGTCCATTTATGTGTGTTTGTATGCAGTTTTCCGACCTATTTCAATTCTAGTGCAAAACCCAATATTGCTCTCTAAGAGACACTTTGAATGTTCAAAACTCTTGATAAAAATATTAGAATGGAAACAGATTATTGCAATTGGGCTCTATGCGAATAAGAACACGGTCAGACCTTATATTTGTCTTCAATTTATACCTTGCTATCGCTCGGTATAAAATATTGACAAATATAAAGTCTGCCCATGTTCTAATTCACATAGAGCCTGCTTACAATAATCTATTTCTTAAATATAACATAAAGCATGTAAGTTTACAACTATACAGCCTACCTCGGTGGCAAGTCTTAATATATACATTGGTAGACCTTCCATATTTGGTATAAAATCATCTAACAGCATGGGTAGTGTTAAAAGGTTACCATCCTAAAATAGATCATGATGCAGAACATATAAATTGGGATTTCATTTTTTTCTTTTCAGTCGTGCAAAACTTGATAAAAATGACAAATTTTATATAATAGCTACTGGAATAAAGTGAAGTAAACTGCATCAAGTTTAATAGAGATTGATCATTTCAATTTGTGAAATTGCACCCCTAAAATATGAATCAATCTGTTTTCTTTTCTTTTATTTCTGAACTTGTGTGATGTGAAATTATTAAAATCATAACATTCTCTCTATATTCAGCAAATGTGTCTGATGAAGGGAAACGTATTCCTGAAATATAACACAATTAACATCTTGTATATATATATTTTTTATATTCTTTAGTGTTGTTATAGTTACTTTATTTGTTTGTATATTATCTTTCATGTAATTGCATTAAGGCCATCATTAATAAATTGTTTGTTGGGCGTTTGCCGACCCTACCTTTTTGATGATGGGTAGGTAGGTAGGGATTTTTTTTTTTTTTTTTTTTTTTTTTTTTTTTGCCTGACAAGGGAAGTTTTTTACCTTGCTTTAAAGAGTATATTGTTTTATTTCACATCTTATTTGGATAAAAGTGATCTTTTTGTGCCAAATCTGCATTTATGTCTGCACCTATATATATATATATATATAGTTTTAAAAATTGACTGAGGTTTTACCGCTACACTCAACAGTATCTCAATTATATGGTAGCACTGAGTTTTAAAGTTGGTGGAAAATTGATCATTGGAAGGAAACCATCAACCTCATATAGGCAGGTAACTGACAAATCTTATCACTTGCACATGCGAGTGACCCTTAGTTGTATAATGCAAGGCAAAGCCTGAATTCGCGCTGTAACTATGATATACTACATAATATTAATGTTAAAAAAATATTCATACTTTAACTTTTGATATTAAACAAAATACAAGGCAAAGCCTGAATTCGTGCTGTAACTATGATATACTACATAATATTAATGTTCAAAAAATATTCATACTTTAACTTTTGATTAAACAATGTTTACACTTGTAACAGTTTTAGACACAGACTGGAGTAGCTGTGGAACCGTAGCTCTAGGTCCTTTTGCTAATTTTATGATATTGGCAGACCGCCAATATCATAAAATTAGCAAAAGGAACTAGAGCTACGGTTCCGCAGCGATGGGTTCAGCAGTCTGATTTACAAATAGTCATCCTGTAGGCTAACCCCTACTACAGACTGAAATACTATATATGTATTAAAGTAATTATTTATTAGATGGAAGTGTAACTGCTATGGGGTCTTTGTTAATGTTCCCATCGTAACATCAAATGCTGAAACTGCAGGTGCTGTGAAATTTAGTTTGGCAATGTTAAGAGTAAATATTGACCTGCAATAGACAGATTCCTAATTGTCCCGTCTACTTTTATTTATTTCTTAAATAAAATATCTATACAAAATTGTTACTTATATCTCGCCCAGTTTGTCAACGTGATGAAAGGGGAAATCCACTTTCACTTTTGCGGTAAAAGCCACGCATGCGCAGTATTGATAATAACGCGGTAATAATAGAATAGTTTATTTTCGTAGCATGAATTGGTCGTCATCTATACTAATTCAAACATGATTCCTTTTTTAAAATTCAAAATGTTCTCCAACCGCTTGTTGATTTATCCCGTTTGATGCTGAAAAGATTCGGATGAGGTTTAAGCTACAGGTGAAGCAAGCGCACGTGGTCGATATCGATTCGTGTCAACTAAACTTCAGTGGTAGTTAGTTCCTTAATTTAATCCAGGAACTGATTCCATAATGAGATTATGTAATCATGACTGATACCATGAGTTCAGTGAAAAATATACCGATCTTGTTACAACAGAGGACTGATTTTTCAAACTGAACCGAACAAATTTCTTTCGGTCATGTCCGACAAATATGACCGTTTCCGGAGCTTTGGACCAATCGGATGCGTTTGCATTGGGTACAAACAGAAACCCCCCCCCCCCCCCCC
>MJUU01032968.1:18794-30253 GCA_002080025.1 Modiolus philippinarum | reverse complement strand
ATCCCTAAATCCAAAAATGTAGGAGGAGTTTGAGTCACAAGAAAAGTGTGACGGACAGACGGACGGACGGACGGACAGACGGACGGACGGACGGACAGATGGACGGACGGACGGACGGAGGGTATTACATTATCCCCGAACTTTCTTCGAAAGTGCGGGGATAAATAGGAGGTGCACATCTACATTATGTCATAAAGACTGTGTTTAAGTTTCATCAAAATATATTCAGTGATTCAGGAGGAGTAGCGGATAAGAGATGGGTACCCCCTTGTAATGTAATGGCTAAGTCCATGTTTTGCTATGGGGAAACCCCAAAAATCAATCAAATCAAATTCTGAAATAGAAAGTGCACATCTACATTATGTCATAAAGACTGTGTTTAAGTTTCATCAAAATCTATTCAGTGGTTCAGGAGGAGTGGCAAATAAGAGAGTGTAACAGACGGAAAGACGGAAGGACAGACGGACCACCTCATCACTATATACATCCCACTTTTCAAGTGGGAGGTATAAACCAGAGGCTCCCAGAAGCCTGTATCGCTCACCTGGCTTTCAGTTGCCACAATCAAGGTAACATTGTAAGTTATACAGTTGATCTTCAGTTTCTCAAACTTTCGTAGCTCAAACACCTCCAATATCTTGAACTGTTTTTAAAGTCTGATCATGTTTTACTATATTTCTTTGTTAGGCTTTTTTGACAAAAAATGCTCTTGCTAAGGACCACTTTCGACACCAGTTTTGAAGTCAAGATGTCATTTTGTAAATGGCAGTGAACAAACAATTTTCAGCATCGGTTTTAAGTCGCAACATCAATATCTACTTGGAAATCAAATTTCATTGAAATCGGACAAGGTTGAATTTTCCCGCCTTTTTTGGCGGCCATTTTTAAAAATGGCCGTCAACGAACAATTTTCAACACCGGTTTTGAAGTCGCAACATCAATATCTATTTGGAAACCAAATTTCATTGAAATCAGACAATGTTGAATTTTCCCGCCTTTTTTGGCGGCCATTTTGAAAATGGTGGTCAACTAACAATTTTCAACACCAGTTTTGAAGTTTACACTTAACCTTCATCTTCTATAGTTTTGGAAATAAAAGATGAAAAATAAGAAAAATTTAAATATTCGGTGAAAAAAGGGCAATAACTCCTACAAGGGTTTATAGATTTTCTTCAAAATTTCAGGGTGGGTAGATCTTGATATGCTGAACATTTTTGCAATTTACACTTGACCTCTATCTGTTACACTTTTTGAAATAAAAAATAAAAAATGCATGGGTGTTCCACAGAACACATGTATCGCCTGCACTTTATATATTTAAGAATTCTTGTGTTCAAAAATATAATTACAAAGTCCAAGCTGCACATCTTAATTATATACAGAAGCATGCATTCCTCCATGTTTGATAGAAAAATACTGGGCCATTTATTAGGAGTTGAGGATAATGGCGGCATATCCTTAGACTCCAATAAACTAAAATGACAAAGTCCAAAAACAGCCTAAAATCTGTAAAAAACATAATTAAAGAAAAACAAAATGCATGGTGCACATCTTCAATATATACTGAAGCATTCCTGCTTGTTTGGCGGAAAAGTGACATGCAGTTTAGGAGGAGTTGCGGATAATGGAGACGTACCCTCAAGACTCCAGTAAGCTAAAATGACAAAGTCCAAAAACAGTGTAAAATCTGCAAAAAAACAAAATTAAAGAAAAACAAAATGCATGGTGCACATCTTCAGCATATACTGAAGCATTCCTGCAAGTTTGGTTGAAAAGTGCCAAGCGGTTTAGGAGGAGTTGTGGATAATGGAGACGTACCCTCAAGACTCCAGTAAACTAAAGTGGCAAAATCCAAAAACAGTGTAAAATCTGTAAATAACAAAATTAAAGAAAGACAAAATGCATGGTGCACATCTTCAACATATACTGAAGCATCCCTGCAAGTTCGGTTGAAAAGTGCCAAGGGGTTTAGGAGGAGTTGCGGATAATGGAGACGTACCCTCAAGACTCCAGTAAGCTAAAATGACAAAGTCAAAAAATAGTGTAAAATCTGGAAAAACAAAATTAAAGAAAAACAAAATGCATGGTGCACATCTTCAACATATACTGAAGCATTCCTGCAAGTTTGGTTGAAAAATGTCAAGCAGTTTAGGAGGAGATGCGGATAGTGCTTAAATTTTTTTGAGCCATACAGACGGACAGACAGACAGACGCAAGACGACAGATAGTGATCCCTATGTGTCGATCCTGCACTAGGTGCAGGCGACACAAAAATGCAAAAATTTTGAAAATTTAACGGAACAAGAGGCTCTCAAGAGCCTGTATCGCTCACCTGGACCATGGCTGACATAGATAAAAGGCATTTCCAATACTAGGAAAAACAAAAGATAAAATTTAGCAGAATACTTTTTTTTCTAAAATTACAGTATTCTTGTTTGATTTCCATGGCAACTGAAAGATCCACCATCCATTACCACCCATAACAGAACACCATTCAAAAAAAAATTGGGCAGGGGTTCCCCTTATAATCAAGGTAATACCTAATGCTGAAATTGAAACATTCAGACCACAATTCAAATAATTCAAATAAAAATTCAAAAATTTGGGCAGAGGTTCCCCTTAAAGACAATAGGGCCAATAGGGACCACCTTAGGACCATTGTGGCTTAGTTTGGTTCTAATTGGACTAGTAGTTTCTGAGAAGATCTTCGAATGTGTATTCCATAGGGTCCAATGTTAAAACTATGTTCCCGTTGGTAGCCATCTTGGATGAAATACAGACCTGCCAGATACCTTTTTTTGGAAAGGATCATCTAAGAACCATTGTGACTAAGTTTGGTTATAATTGGACTTGTAGTTTCAGAGAAGAAGATCTTTGAATGTCTTTTCCATAGGGTTCAATGTTAAAACTTTGTTCCCACTGGCGGCCATCTTGGATGAGGTACTGACCTGTCGGATACTTTTTTAAGGAAGGACCATCTAAAGACCATTGTGATTAAGTTTGGTTATAATTGGACTGGTAGTTTCTGAGAAGAAGATCTTTGAATGTTTTTCCCATTGGGTCCTATGTTAAAACTATGTTCCCCGCTGGCGGCCATCTTGGATTAGGTACAGACCTGTCGGATACCTTTTTTGGATGGGACCATCTAAGGACCATTGTGACTAAGTTTGGTTATAATTGGACTGGCAGTTTCTGAGAAGAAGATCTTTGAATGTCTTTCCCATAGGGTCCAATGTTAAAACTATGTTCCCCGATGGCGGCCATCTTGGATTAGGCACGGACCTGTTTGATACCTTTTTTGGATGGGACCACCTAAGGACCATGTTATAATTGGACTGGTAGTTTCTGAGAAGAAGATCTTTGAATGTCTTTCCCATTGGGTCCTATGTTAAAACTATGTTCCCCGCTGGCGGCCATCTTGGATTAGGTACGGACCTGCCGGATACCTTTTTTGGATGGGACCATCTAAGGACCATTGTGACTAAGTTTGGTTATAATTGGGCTGGTAGTTTCTGAGAAGAAGATCTTTGAATGTGTTTTCCCATAGGGGTCCAATGTTAAAACTATGTTCCCCGCTGGCGCCATCTTGGATTAGGTACGGACATGCCGGATACAATTTTTAAAGGGGACCACCCAAGGACTATTGTGACCAAGTTTGGTTCCAATTGGCCCAGTTGTTTCAGAGGAGAAGATCTTTGAATGAAAAGTTTACGCCGGACGGACGGACGACGGACGCCAAGTGATGGCAAAAGCTCACCCTGGCATAGCCAGGTGAGCTAAAAAGGGCTATAACTCCGAGATGGGTTTCAGATTTTCTTCAAAATTGCACAGTGGATAGATCTAATCATGCTGATCATTTTTACACCATGTCAGATTTTTGATATCTGTAGGGGTTTTGGAGTTATTAGCCAAAAACTGCAATTTACCCCTATGTTCTATTTTTAGCAATGGCGGCCATGTTGTTCGACAGAGGGACAAACTGAACATCAGTTTGAGAAGCCATACCCTGATGATGATTCAGGCCAAGTTTGGTTACATTTGGCCCAGTGATTTCAGAGAAAAAGATTTTTGAAATTGTTGATAGACGGACGGACGACGGACGCATAGTGATGGCAAAAGCTCACATGGCCTTTTAGGCCAGGTGAGCTAAAAACAAGAGCTGTCACCAAATGGCAGCCAAAGATACCCCCAGCTTATTGAACCCTGAATCGATATGGTAAGTGCAAAATTAAGTTGGTGCGGACACAATACAGGTGCGGACACAGTACAAGTGTGGACACAATTACAAGTATGGACACAATGATATAATCTTCAAGAAAAACTATTCCCAAGTGTTCCAATGAAAACACTCTGTCTAAATCAGACAAATATAAAATTCGCCTTTTTCAGCCTATTTGACATTTTACACATCTATACATAGTGTTCCTCCTTTGTCTAAAGTTTCATTCAAATCCTTCAAGAGGATTAAGAGGAGTTGTGCTTAAGAGGTAACCCATACATGGGAAATCAATGAAAACTCAAAGTTGAATTATCTCCCCTTCCTGGTTTCTGACAATAATTATATTCCTTCATGCACATCTCCATATAGTGTTCTTACTTTGTGTAAAGTTTCATTAAATTCCTTCAAGTGGTTTAAGAGGAAGTGCGCTTACGAGGTAACCCATACATGGGGAATCAACGAAAAGTCAAAGTCCAATTATCTCCCCTTCCTGGTTTTGGCCAATAATAATATTTCTTCATGCACATCTCCATATAGTGTCCTTCCTTTGTGTAAAGTTTCATCAAAATCCTTTGAGTGGTTTAAGAGGAGTTGCGCTTGCCAGGTAACCCATAAATAGGGAATCAATGAAAAGTCAGAGTCGAATTATCTCCCCTTCCTGGTTTTGGACAATAATTATATTCCTTCATGCACATCTCCATATAGTGTCCTTCCTTTGTGTAAGGTTCATCAAAATCCTTCAAGTGGTTTAAGAGGAGTTGCGCTTACGAGAAGTGTGGACAGACGGACAGACAGACAGACAGACAGGGTGATTCCTATATATGATTCCTATATACCCCCCAAACTTTGTTTGCAGGGGGGTATAATTAAATTTTTGTGATTCGCCTCTTTTGAGCCCCATTTATCTCATGAACGGTGCACCGTTGACATTATACTGTTTGGAAATTTCCCCAGGAGCACAATGAAAGAAACCCCATCAAAATCTGATGAATAATAAAAATGCTACAGCCATTTATGTGAATACACCCAATTTTCCCCTTTTTGGTCCCTTTTTTTAAAAACTGGAGGGGCCACAAAATCCAAAACCACTCAAAGTCTTTCTTTTGTGCCAAGGAACATTGTGTTAAAATTTCATTAGGATTGATCAACTGGAACTTAAGTTATTGATCAAAAACAAAGTGTCTACAGACACGATGATAACAACAACAACGCCATACCATTATACGACCTCAAATTTTTTGCGATTGTATAAAAAATATATTGATAAATATAAAAGAACAACAAACCTTAATTTTGTGGTGTTTACTAAATACAACTTGGTTTGATGCTGCATCAGAGAGAACTCTTCATCAACACACCCAACAAATGTATTATTCTGGAACATATCTCTAACACCTGTCAAAACACAGCATAATTTAATTTTCATTTATTTTCTAACTAAACACAAAAGTTTTCAATGAAGATGGTGTAAATTTCAAAAAGACTCTCACATGAGGTTGTAATGCTCATATGAACCATGGCTTATAACTTATAGTTAACTATTATAGAAGATGGGAAAATACGAAACACTTTTGAAATTTGAATTTAACCTTTTTCTTTGTAGTGTCTTAAATGTTAATCCTGGTTTACAAATACTGCTTGAAATAATACCAAACAATATCAACCATTTCACATTTTTTTCTATGTTTGATTTATCTCCCTTGTATCATCAAGGTGTTTTACAAATTATAGTTCACAATATTTCTTTTGATTTTTTGGTATTTGTAAATCATTCAGGGTACAGAATTAATGCAAGTTCATAACAGCCCCTTGAGTATTTTCCTGTTAACTGCAAATTAATGTACGGTACATGTATTGTAAACAGGCTTGGCAGCACAATCATCCAAAAGATATCAAAGTACGTGTGATGTCCTTTGAATTACATCAAAACTTAATTTGAAAATCATTATCAGTTTTAGCGTGTAACATAACATGACAATCTTGGACAGCTGAAGCTTATATCTTTCTGTCTAATTAGAGTGTTTTATTGAAACGTTCTTGTTAATTACATAATCGACAAACAGAAATATAAACATTGCATGTAATATAAAACCAATACTGGAAACAAATATGACTTACAAATACGGGTCATATCTGGTCAAATTTTGAAATCCCGGGTGTTTTAATGACCCGATCGGTTGGAAAGTTTTAAAAGGTACGGGTTGAATTCCCAGGTGTCACCCACAGAAAACGGGTGAGTTGCCATGCTTTGGAATAACTTGCAAGTTCATTTGGGTTTTATCAGGTATGAAATATGTATTACCTACATTTTGTTTCTGATATGCATTCTATTGCTGTGAATAAATCTTGTCATAACAGGTTATGTAATGATAAAGTTTTAAAACAAAATGTTCAATCTTTCATTAATATCATTAAGGAACGCACAGTGAGCCATCGGGAAATACTATTGTCGAAAAGTATAATGATGTTGAAATACCACCAATATAAACAATACATCTGTTATCTTTAGTATGTGAAATAGATATAAAACAAATGGATACATCACAGCTGTTGCATAAAAATAAGGTGATATTGGCATGATTGGGATGACACAAATGGTGAATTCACAACTGTTTTCCAAAAAAATGGTGATATTGGGATGACACAAATGGTTGTTACACAGTTGTTGTCCCAAAATATGGTGCTATTAGGTATAACACAAATGGTGACATCACAGCTATTGTAGTCCAAAAATATGGTGATATTGGGATAATTTACACAAATGGCAACACCCCTAATCAACAATTTTAATAACTTGTTTTAGGAAAAGTTCATTGTTAACATAAAATAATCTGTTTTTTTTCAAATTTCCAAATGACTGCATGAAATTAACAAATCTGATTCTCAATGAATATTATATTTCTAATTAATGGAGCATACTGATTTACATGCCTTTAAAATGGCAATTACACAAGAGTTCCTATTTTGAAAGTAACGTATTAGGTTTTTCACTGTTCCACATTAATGGCCTGATCTATTTAATCATATAAATATATATCTGTATCCTTTTCCTAATCTGAAATCTTGAAATAAATTTAAGGAAGAAGACCATATATGGCAAACAATCTACCAAATCCAAAAAGACCAAACAATATTTTAAGGGAGTATGAGCATCAGATTTAAGAACCATTTGATATCTTCTGGTTTTATCCATTCAATCAGGGGTAAATTTTTTGCACATATTTCATAATTTCTTGGTCATAGGTTGCTTTAAAATGCATAAAATAGACAATGTATAAAATCTTATAAACTTCCAATTATATTTTCAAATATTTTAAGGCATATGAACAGCTAATGGAAATTGAAGGGAAACTCTAGAGAGAACTGTTTCCTGCCAAACTTTTGACGTCTTATTTTTCAAAAATTCTTACATGGATTTTCAAAATTTTTAGCTCATGTTGTTCTATTAGCAAAGTTCTTCAAAACAAAAGGTTAGAATTTTAATTCTTATAACAAAATTTCTGATACTCATACTCCCTTAATGTTGACTTTCACAACTCACAGTTATTGATAAACTGACCGTATACAACGATTTTTTTTTTAAATGTTTGATCACTGGACCACAAAATAGAGGTTTCATGTCAATTAGACAGACACATATCACTTTTGGAATAAAGGATTCTGGAGATAAACTCAAGTAAGATAAAGTTACTTGAAACATGTCTCACTTTTCAAAACTTTCGCTGCGGCCAAGCCAAAATCCGTCATGGATTACTTGGTATTTAAGACCTCAAAATAGGAATGCATTCAAAAATTTCTTAACAAATTATTAAAATAGACCAAGAACTTTGACTGTATATGAAATCTTGCTCATGGATTTGACAAATATCACGTTAATTTTTTATCTAATAGGGAAGAAACAGCTAATTGGCAAGGGTTCTGACGTACTATGGGTGGGTCGATATTTTGGGGAATAGAATATTGAAAAATGTCAAAATGACTGATGACCTGCCTAAAATAGAGGTTACTGGCCAGAATATTGCCACTTTAAAAAACCACACATTTTTGTGGTTAAGTAATAATTTTCAAGAAGAATAATGCAAAATATCACTATTACATTCATACCAGTCGACAAGGAAATTAATATTATCTGATCTTAAATGTATAGCGGAACAATATAACTCAAACATTAATGGAGGTATTTGACATCAATAAAGAAAGCTTATCATTTTGTTCCTCATCCCTATTGTCTTCATGTATCTAACTTAATTGGTTTTTTCCCTTTTAATACTTTGAAGGTACCCAATAGTAAAAGTCTCAAATGTGACAGATAAAATTTGGGAGCAAGAAATCTTTTATATAAATAACATCAGAAGCGGGCCTCCATAAAGTCTATCCAGTACATCAGATTTTTTCTATAAACAAGTCAAAGAAGTTGTATATGTCAATGATCACGTGTCTATAACATATGAAATATACTGAAGATGGGGGTATAATTCCTAAAACTAGATATATTTGTACTTTACATGTGTTTAGTAGTCACTAATCTTGTTTATGGACATTAAACATGTCTGTCAAGATAAACTTCTAGAGAGCAAGATAAAACTTATTTTTGAAAGAAATATATGAACGGAAACACAGACAGACAGATGAACAGATGATCTGTCCACTAGAAACAAAGTTATGCTGGCCACAGACGCCGACGCCGACGACTGCGCCATTGCGGTCATATAAAAAATCAGAAAACGCACCAAAGGTGCGAAAGCCGAGTTGCGAATATTTGTTATTTTCATAAGTACATCATTGGATAGGCAAATAATTGCATATCAGCATATAAATTCTTTTATTTCAATCAAAGATTTATAATGGAACTTTTGAGGAAGTTTGACTTTGTCCTAACTTGACTAAAAGTTAAAACATTCCAAGTTCCTGTCCAAAAAAAACTTTCGGCAGGGGTTCTCCCTTAAAATCTAGTTTTTTATTTTATTATTGCTGAAATTGAAAGTGTGTATCAGAATACCTTTATTCTTATAATATCAGTTTTCTAGTTTGAACTTAACCAAAAATCGAACTTGACCTGAGTCTTGTGGTAATCAACTTACATGCCAAGTTTGAAGACCTTGCCTTATTTCGTTCACAATTTATCAGTCAGAAACCCAAAAAAAAAGTTTCAAGGGGCATTACTCCAGAACCCCTTGGACCTCAGAACCCAAAATCGAACTTGACCTGAGTGTTGTATTTCGTTCACAAGTTATCAGTCGGAAACCTTCGGGGGACGGATGGACGGACGGACGGACGGACGGACAGACAGACGGACACACAACTGAGGGTATCACATAATACCATGCCACTTCGTGTGGCAGGGTATAAAATACATCCAAATTTTGAAAATTTTACGGAAAAAGGGCAATAACTATTAGAAGGGTCATCAGATTTTCTTCAAAATTTCAGCATGGGCAGATCTTCTCATGCTGATCATTTTTACCATTGTCAGATTTTTTATATCTGTAACATTTTTTGAGTTATTTGCCAAAAACTGTAATTTACCCCTATGTTCTATTTTTAGTAACGGCAGCCATGTTGTTTGACCTAAGACATACAAAATAACAAATTTGAAACTAGATACCCTAGTGATGATTCATTTAAAGTTTGGTTTCATTTGACCAAGTGGTTTCAGAGGAGAAGATTTTTGAAAGTTAGCTAACAATGGACGGACGGACGGACGACGGACGCCATGTGATGGCAATAGCTCACCCTGGCATAGCCAGGTGAGCTAAAAAAAAAAGTAAGAGTTTGCAGGAGGACATATTGCCAAATTCTGACATCATTTTGACATTTGAGACATTTTTTTTTAGCCTATTTTAGACCTATTTTTAGCCATTTGGCATTAATAACTTCTTACCCGAGAGCAGATAAAGAGACATATATCTTTCATGAATGTTAGAAATTCCCTCTTTTCTTAGGTAAAGTGCAGAGTACTTAATAATATAATTTCATCAAAACATTAGCGGGCCAGTTTGAATTTTGAGCTTCAACCATCTGATGTGAAAATTTCCCAGTTGACAGTATAATACCTACCAGTATGTACATTTGTTTTTATATCGTCCTGTAGATTTAAAACACTAGTCAGTTTTATATATCTTCTCTTTGACTGATTACCACACTTTGGTACTGAACTTGTACTGAAATTGTTCATAAAATACAGTAATGAGCAAAAGTTTAATTATAAATGGAAACTTCAATACAAAGAAGATGAAACTGCAATAAATTTGTTTATAACTAGCCAAGTTTATGAAAATTCGAAGGAGAAATGATTCACTTACATAAATTTAAATAAAATACACAAGTTTTCATTTCTATATGTATAAACTTGTGAGACCATTCTGAAAGTTTGACTGAATACTGATTACATAATATTTCCCAATTTGGCAAAGAAAGCAACCAAAAGTAATTCCAGTTACAATTCATAATGTCTATATCCTCATTAACATAAATTTTAGCTTGTAATACAATAAAAGGGTTATTGCATAAATATTAGGGAATATCATCCCTTGTAGAATATATATTGCAATCACAAGCTCCTGCAATATAGAACTAGAAGTGTGTTTTTGATACAAAAGCGAATCCCCAGTAGGTGATGTTCTTTGAGTGATAAAACACATGTAAATTCAATATGCCACCGGGTGGCTGATCATGTAAGCTAGACGATATGCACAACTACACATGATGGTCAACAATCCTGTGATGTTTGGTTGAAATCTGATGAAAGATGTGAGAGAATTGGAGTCCACTAACTTAATTTAGAATAAAGGGCTACGCCGAGCGCAGCATGATACGACCGCAGCATGTCGACCACTGAAATTTCAACAAAGGTAGTTTAAAGTGAATGTGGACACAGTAAAGAGCTTGACACAATAATTAGATGGACACAAAAAGAAGCTAGACACAGTTATTAGCTAGAAACAAAATAGGGAAAAAACCCTTTTGATTACTTACTGATAAAAAACCGTAAGAGCTATGCAAAATATGTACTATCAACTAAAACTTTACATCCAAAGAAATTCAAAGAAAAAATCCATCGAAATCTGATGAAAAATAAAGATATGACACATTTAGAAAAATTGCAATTTTGGCCCCTTTGACCCCTTGTAGCTCCGAAACAGTAAGAGCTACAAAAAATCCGTTGACATAGCACTGAAAGTTTATATCAAGAGGAATCCAAAGAAAAAAATCCCATCGAAATCCAATGAAAAATAAAGAT
>MJUU01032967.1:5622-20041 GCA_002080025.1 Modiolus philippinarum | reverse complement strand
ATAATATCTGTAATTGATTATAGTCAATTCTATGCTGACTGGCCATTTACATTATTAATACTTGGAGTAATGAAAATGAACAAGTAGTAAATTTTAATTGACCTGAAATAAAATGTGGTCAGGAATAGAAATTTCAATACATAGTAAAAAATCAAAACATTATCACATGCATCATAAGTAGTGTTAATAACCTTTCTAATAAACAGCTGCGCCAAGAGCGCATGATACGCCCGTCCCCACTTTAAAGCAAACTGATTAAATGATTCTTGAAATTAAAAACTCCATATGAACAAACATAACAAGGGACTTCTGATATGTATCAATTATTTCATTTTATGTTAAACAGTCAAAAATGTATATTGGTTTAGGGGTAGTAATGTCTTAAAATAAAAGAATATTATTAATGTGTAGACAGAAATTGCAATTTCATACTTTTTTGAAATAATCAAAGTCCCATAACTCTGGAACGAAAAATCTGACGACAAAATAAAACAATAGGAAGCTTTCTTCCATCATACCCAACAATCCTGCAAAGTTTCAAGAAAAATGTTCAAAGCATTCTCTAGTTAGAGTACGACATGTGGATGAAAACTGCAATTTCAAGCTTTTTTGAAATAATCAAAGTCCCATAACTCTGGAAAGAAAAGTCCGTCGAAAAAAATAAAACGATAGGGAGCTTTCTTCTGTCATACCCAACAATCCTGCAAAGTTTCAAGAAAAATGTTCAAAGCGTTCTCTAGTTAGAGTACGACATGTGGACGAAAACTGCAATTTCAAGCTTTTTTGAAATAATCAAAGTCCCAGAACTCTGGAACGAAAAATCCGACGACAAAATAAAACAATAGGGAGCTTTCTTCCGTCATATCCAACAATCCTGCTAAGTTTCAAGAAAAATGTTCAAAGCGTTCTCTAGTTAGAGTAAGACGTGTGGACAGACGGACAGACGGACGGACACCAGTATACTATAATACGTCCCGTCAAAGACGGGCGTAAAGACGGGCGTATAAAAATGTATTTATCAAGACTGATTGAATACGTGTTCATGTTTAGTGAAGGGCACGTGTTTGTATTTGTATACAAACATGTCCAGTGTTGATTGGATGTAATAAGGGTGGATACTTCGTGTGTATATACATTCTATTGGTCATTTAAATGCCGCAATTCAGGTATCTACTTATATGTATATTATTATGCTAATAGCACGATCTGTAAACGCGCGAAAAGCTTTCTTTATGAATGTAGTTACGTTTTAAAGTTATTCGAAGCTCAAACGTTCTGCAGCAAGGTTCGACATCCCACCCACCCACCCGTTTAACAGAATGATAGTTAAGTTTGTACAGTAGTTATTGATATTTTTATAAGTTTGATTCTAATATATTTATATTTATTTTGTAGACTGTCTCACTATTAGCTGGCGTCCGACTAGCCTGCCATGATAGACATTTACTCATTTACACATGTTAATAAACTTGCTGCACTCTGGTGAGCTGTTCCTATACAGGTGTTATTTATTTCTAATATATGTTGTATATAATTATAGATATGGACTAAATGTATGAGACTTTACCTCTCGGGTTCTCCTGTTTAAACAGGTTTTCAATTGGGTGATAAATATTTTATGTTCGGTTGAGTAGGACGAAATACAAAATGTAGAACATAATGAAACCTGACTAAACCAGAAACTTGCCTTAATCAAACATGCTGCAAGGCCATCTTATGGCAGGTTTCCTGGCTTTTCAACCTATTATATTTGCAATTCTTCAATGAACATACCAATATTCCTAAAGTAACACATATAACAAGTCCTTCTAAACTCCTGTCTTTTATTTGCCAATCAACTAATCAAGATTCTATAGAGTTCTATTGTGTACCAATTTGTACTGCCTGAAGGGGTTTACCTTGATACTCCAGTAATGACAAATTGGTATACAATAGAATTCTATAGAATCTTGATTGGTTGATTGACAAAGAAAAGATAGGAGTTTTGAAGGAGTTGTTATAGGTGTTACTTGAGGAATATTGGTATGTTCAATGAAGAATTGCAAATATAATAAGTTATTGAGCCAGGAAATCCACCATAACTTGTGTAATCCTCACAACTGTCTGCACAAAACAAAGGTTCTGGTTAACTAATTATTATCATGTAGAATTTCAACCAAAATGCACTAAATTCAATGTCATACTGCCATTTCCACATGTTTCATTGCCACTAATGACAACTGATTTCATGTAGAGGGTGTCACCATACATTACTTGTTCAATTTTCTGGGTACTATGTCAGGTTAGATTTTTAAAATAAAGGGCTACGCTGAGTGCAGCATGATACGACCGCAGCATGTCGACCACTGAAATTTGAACAAGTGTAATTTTAAAGTAAGTATGGACATACTAAAGAGCTTGACACAATAATTAGATGGACACAATAAGGAGATTGACCCAGTAATTAGCTGGACACAAACTAGGGGAAATAACAAGTGTGGACCCAAATTGATGTCTCGCCCATCCCTACTTGGTCGCAAAACAGATGTGAAAACTTTAACTGACTAATTCAGAAAACTTAACATGTTGGCTGACAAAAGCAATATAGCAAACTGTTATAAATAACCCAAAACCAAAATGCCAAATATCAGTGACCTACCACCGATATAGATACTGGAGAACCAAGCATGTTCACTAGACCGTGAAAATGAGGTCAAGAGCTAAAGCCAAATAGCAGGATGTCATGTTCCATCTAAGACAAACCCACATACCAAATATTATTGACCATACATTAATAGATACTGAAAACTCAACATGCTCACTGAACCATGAAAATGAGGTCACAGACAAAAGCCATATAGCAGACTGTCATGTACTACCCACTTAGACCAACCTATATACCAAATATCATTGACCTATCACTTATAGTTACTGAGAAACTAAACTAAGCACAAAAACTTAATATGTTCATTGGACCATGAAATTGAGGTCACAGACAAAAGCCATATGCCAGACTGACATGTACTACTCAAAACCAACCTACATACCAAATATTATTGACCTACCACTTACAGCTATTGAGATATGGATCTAATCAGAGAAACTTAACATGGTCACTAGACTGTGAAATTGAGGTCAAGGACAAAAGTAATATGCCAGACTGACATGTACTACTCAAGACCAACCTATATACCAAATATCATTGACCTACCACTTACAGCTATTCGAGATATGGATCTAATCAGAGAAATTTAATGTGGTCACTAGACCGTGAAATTGAGGTCAAGGACAAAAGTCGTATGCCAGACTGACATGTACTACTCAAGACCAACCTACATACCAAATATCATTGACCTACCACTTACAGTTATTGAAATATGGATCTAATCAGAGAAACTTAACATGGTCACGAGACCATGAAATTGAGGTCAAGGACAAAAGTCGTATGCCAGACTGACTTGAACTACTCAAGACCAACCTATATACCATATATCATTGACCTACCACTTATAGTTATTGAAATATGGATCTAATCAGAGAAACTTAACGTGGTCACTGGACCGTGCAATAGAGGTCAAGGTCACATGATTTTATGTCCGTCAGGTAGCACTTGATTAGTACTTCCACTGGACCAAATATGATGTTCCTACATCAAAGGGTTTCCAAAATATTCTGTAAAAAGTAAAAATTAACGCCGCCACTGTCACCGTCGCTGTCGACGTCATACTTTGCACGGCTATGTCTCGCTTTCCGCGACTTTCGCCGCGGGCGAGACAAAAATTAGCCCTTATGACTCCTTATGATTCCTCTTTGACCCCTTATAGCTCGGAAACAGTAAGAGCTACGCCAAATCCATTGACAGACTACTGAAAGCTTATATCAAGAGAAATCCATAGAAAAAAATCCCGTCGAAATCTGCTGAAAAATAAAAATTTAGGTAATCTGCAAATTTGCAGTTTTGGCCCCTTTGAACCCTTATATCTTGGAAACGGTAGGATCTACACCAAATCCTTGAACATACTACAGAAAGCTTATATCAGGAGGAATCCAAAGCAAAAAATCCTGTCGAAATCCGATGAAAAATAAAAATTTTAAGTAATCTGCAAATTTGCAGTTTTCGCCCCTTTGACCCCTTATAGCTCAGAAACGGTAAGAGCTTCTCTAGATTCTTTGCCATACTACTGAAAGCTTATATCAAGAGGAATCCAAAGAAAAAAATTCCATCGAAATCTGATGAAAAACAAGTGTGGATCGTATTGCAAGGCAATACAGAAGTCCCCTACCGGTGGAATAATTCAGTATACCAGCAAAAAAAGTTAAAGAAGAAAAGTTTTCCGAGCCCAAGGCCTATGACTTCGTCAAAAATCAATGGATCCAAGCCATACTCAAACTTGATCTGTAACCCATAGTAGTTGATTAACAATGCAAATATCAGCTTAATATCTGAAATGGTCCGGAAAACCTATATTTTACCAAAATTTTCTAAGTCCAAGGCCCATAACTCCGTCCAAAATCAATGGACTGGAACCAAACTCAATCTTGATCTGTAACCCATAGTGGTAGACTCACATAGCAAATTTTAGCTTCATATCTGGAATGGTTTAGAAAAAAAGTCTGGAAAACCTATATTTTACCAAAACTTTCTAAGTCCAAGGCCAATAAATCCGTCAAATATCAATGGAATGGAATCAAACTCAAACTTGATCTGTAACTCATTATGGTAGACTCACATAGTAAATATTAGCTTAATATCTGGAAGGGTTTAGAAAAAAAGTCCGGAAAACCTATATTTTACCAAAATTTTCTAAGTCAAAGGCCCATAACTCAGTCCAAAATCAATGGACCGGAACCAAACTCGAACTTGATCTGTAACTCATAGTGGTTGACTCATATTACAAATATTAGCTTCATATCTGGAACGGTTTAGAAAAAAAGTCCAGAAAACCTATATTTTACCAAATTTTTCTAAGTTAAAGGGCCATAACTCCGTCCAAAATAAATGACCCGGAACCAAACTCGAACTTGATCTGTAACTCATGGTGGTAGACTTACATACCAAATATTAGATAAATATCTCTAATAGTATGGGAAAAAAGTCCGGAAAACTTGAGTGTGACGGACTGACGGACTGACGGACTGACTGACTGACGGACTGACGAAGTGCAAACCTAAAGTCCCCTTCGGCGAAGCCGGTAGGGGACTAATAAAAGTTTTAGGTAATCTGCAAATTTGCAATTAGGCCCCGTTCGGCCCCTCATAGCTAGGAAAGGAAACAAGTTAACAAAAATCTAATAATTGAGCGCTACACTAATTTTTCATAAGGAATTCATTGAAAAAACTGCATCAAAATCGGACTAAAACTTAAAAAAAAAATTGGGGGGGATCCCCCTGTTAGGGCCCCATTTATCTCATGAACGGTACATGCAATGTGAAATCCGTCTACATACTACTGATTGGAAATTTAATAAGGAGCACACTGAAAGAAACCCCATAAAAATCTGATAGATAATAAATATTCTACAACCTAATATATGAAAACACCCAATTTGGCCCTTTTAGGCCCTTTTTTCAGAAACAGGAGGGGCTTCAATACCCAAAAGCGATCCCAGCCTTCCCTTTGTGCCAAGAAACATTGCTTTAAAATTTCATAAAGATTGGTCAACCAGAACTTAAGTTATTGCACGGAAACGAAGTGTCCACAGACGCCGACGACGACGCCGCCGCCAGTATCATACCATTATACGACCTCAAAAAATTTTTTTGCGGTCGTATAAAAATGGCTCCTTTTAAGCATCACCAAATTTGACATGGATTTTCTGTAATTATCTCTCTTTGATATCCAATTAAAATATTGTATCATTACCCTACTACAAAAAAGCTTTATCTGGTATCTTTTTGGTTTTATGTTCTGAATTATGTAAATTTTGTAAAACAATAAGCAGAATTTCTGTACATTCTAAGGTAAATCTGTGGGACATGCCAAAATTTGAGATACTTTTTTTATAGGACTAATTTTGTGCCCCATGCCCCATGGATCTATTTCAAGAATAATTAGTTACTCTGAACCAAACTTTTTGTTTAAAGATATGTATTTTGCTCACATAATACAAAAGGAATATCGAAGAAGCTTGTACCAACTAATGAAATTCATCATGTGCACTAAAAATATATGATAAACTTGCAATTTGAAAATATTTTCCAGCATAACGTGATGTCGGATGATAAAATTTATGCCTGAAACGTGGTACGATTCATCATGTTTATAAAAATATATGATAAACTTGCAATTTGAAAATATTTTCCACCATAACGTGATGTCGGATGATAAAATTTATGCCTGAAACGTGGTACGTTTCATTGGGATTCAACAAAACCATACATTCCATGGGTGTTTGGTAAAGATAGGTTACACTGTACTGTAATGATTTACCTGACACCTTTTCCCTCTGGTCTGTTTTCATATGAAGTTAACATTTCAGACAGAGAAGCCTTCAGTATTTGTCTTCTGTTACTAGTTAATGTCACTTCAAACTGTTTGATCTCCAGCTGTATCTTGTAGGCTATGTACTATGTAATGATAGAAAAAAAAACAGCATATCTTCAAACGTCTGTTATCATCATATTGTGTTACAAATAATAATGTTTACACATTTAAAGAAAACTTGAAAATACAATGGTCCTGGACTTAGTCATTGAACCATCACTATTCATTTAAAAAAAAACATCTTTGAACAAAGCAAAATACTGTGATATTTTTTTAAGATAAAGCCAAACCTTTTTTATTTCATATTCTTATATCTCAAAGTTTGAAATCATGATCTAGAACAATTCTTTTATACTGAAATATTTGTATTTATAGGGATTTTGTCCCATGTTCATTTAGTCAATATCCCTTAGTGGTGGAGTTTGTCCCTCTCCCAGTGTAAAGTCCGTAAAAAGATTACCCGTGCTAGAGGTGTATGCTCTGTATTTTATCAGTTATGGTGTATTTTTTCATTTGAAAATTTCTCATCTGATGCACTATCAAAAATTAACATTTGGCTTTCTTGCTTTGTAAAAAATTAAACTATTTTTCAGGCCTTCAGTATATACAGTATATAACCCACATCTCCCGATTTTACTTGCCAGGTTTTCTTACAATCAACTTGATGAGTGCCCTGTGATGGCTTATATGCTGTATTGTCTATTGATCCCTTTGTCAGGCAAACGATTACAGTGTTTGTAAGAGAACCTTGCCTGATGTGCTGTGCTTGTTGACAACCACGCATCCATGACAGTAGGGAATGCATGGGTGTGGTGTTGTTTATCGTTTGGCAGGTGGATTCCACTCAGACCAGTGCTGGGGCCACCTTGAACTTACAGTGAGATGGAAGTATTTGCTCTTTGTTGAAGGGCTCATGGTGACTTTCAGATGGGGAGCGGCAGGGAGGTCATTGTTCCATTTGCTTGGTCTTGCCATGTGTTTATAGGGATTTTGTCCCATGTACATTTACTCCATATCCCTTTATTTGTTTATTTGTATACTAATGTCATCAGTCTTTGAAAAGTTTCATATTTTCTAAAATTTTCTTGAATTTTAATCTATTCTATGCAGCTTTGATCTAGATCTGTGAGGAGGCAATCCCCAAATCTATATACATGTAGTTCTGTTATTATGATAAGTGAGGAAATAGCTAAGTTTGTTTTTTTTTGTTTTTTTTTTTTTTTTTGGTGTGGGGTAGTCAGGCTACCATCCTAAAATAAACATTTTCTTGAAATTTCAATAGTATTTTCGGCCATCCTGACCTTAACCTTAAATGGAAATACCCCAAATTTGATATAGTGCTGTTTCCTGTAATTAGTGAGAACATGACAAAGTTAGGTTTGGATTTGTGACTATCATTGTATAACTCAACATACATCTTTTGGTAATGTCTGTACATCTTCTTCCTCCTTGTAACCAATCTTGTCGTACAATTCTTTCTTCTCTACATCTGACAGTCCTTCCAAAATTCCTAAAATGTAAATTTACTTGATTGTTATAATGTATAATGGTAACAGGCTTAATTAATGTAAACATATTTTATTATTAAATTCGTCAAAACATTAATAATACATGTATATACAACACATCAAACACAAACAGAATTCATAAAGGGAATTAGACACAAGAGCCAAGCTCTTATATTAATCTATATCCCAGGCTTAATTCTGAGATGAAATAACTGTTTTGCATTTTTAAATTTATGACATAAATCAGAAATTTAATTGTCACTAAACTGATAACATATCAGTGAAGCCAATAAATGGTAATTTGCAACCATTAAATTATTAAGTTTGAATATTAAATGAAGAGCTAAATTAGGCTTAAGAATAACCTCAGCAAAATTTTACTTGTACATGTATAGCTATACCAACAAATTGGATTGAAAATATTTTATCCTCTCCTTGTAATACTGAAATATATTAACTACAGATAAATACATGGGAATTTCAATATTGGCCTGATTATCATCCTGAGACACTCATATTGGCCCGAGACGAAGTCGAAGGACAAAAAATTGGTTGAGATATGATATCAGATCAATATAGAAATGCGCATGCAATAAACTATTTATTTCATCCTTCCAACGTTTAGAAATGCAAGGCCGATTTGGACATGAAGTCGTTTATTTGCCCAGGCCAATATGGACCGGAAGTGGTTATTTTGTCTGAGATGCATGAGGAGCATAAAATAACCTGCTATTTTCCTGGGGTGTGAAAATATGGAAAGTTTACTTCCGGTCATATTGATCATACAAATACACTTTTATTTCTACTAAGTACTGTATGTAATAAATATTGATATTACCTCTGTTGTCATAATTTCAACATAATCACAAAATTTCAAGGTCAGAATTGACTGTAAAATCTATTTTATACTTTTGATCTGTATTTCAAACCAAGCAATTTAACAAAATCAAGAAAAACATACAAATACAAATTTTGTTTAAGCAATAATAGTACATTATTTGAATGTCAGGGTGAGTCAATCATACAATGTAGATTTGACAGTAAAAAAATGCAGAATACAGGGCAATGTGTAGCAGAGCCTGTTAACAGATATCTTTTACCGTTAAATCAAGATTGCACCCTTGGGTTTTCTAATAATATTGCCATTCTAATGCAATCATATAATTTCTGGTCTTACAAGTATTTGTTTTCAACTTAGTTGTAAGTGGACAAGGAACTAGACTATACAGGGAACCTACTTTGTCTGAGGCATGTAGATAGTGTAATTGATTGTCATTTTTGACCAATCAAATGACCTCTTACATAAATATTGCATTGAAATTTAAATTACTTATCTGAAAACATTTTTTTAAATTGTATTGCAGTGAATTTCAGAAGTCACATGAAATTTTATCCAAAAAGCAATATCAGATAAACTTGACTTACCATCCTCTTTTTCAGTTTCTATTTCATCTTCAGATTCATCACTGCCCCAAATCCAGCTCCAGAAACCACCTTCTGATTTCTCTTTCTTTTTCTTCCTAGCTCTCTCTGGTGCTCTTCTATGAAACTACATATAAATATATACATGTACAATATATTATTAATTTGGAATACTATAACCAGAGGCTCCCAGGAGCCTGTATCGCTCACCTGGCTTTCAGTTGCCACAATCAAGGTAACATTGTAAGTTATACAGTTGATCTTCAGTTTCTCAAACTTTTGTAGCTAAAACACTTCCAATATCTTGAACTGTTTTCAAAGTCTGATCATGTTTTACTATATTTCTTTGTTGGGCTTTTTTGACAAAAAACATTCTTGCTAAGGACCACTTTCGACACCAGTTTTGAAGTCAAGATGTCATTTTGTAAATGGCAGTCAACGAACAATTTTCAGCATTGGTTTTAAAGTCACAACATCAATATCTACTTGGAAATCAAATTTCATTGAAATTGGATAATGTTGAATTTTCCCGCCTTTTTTGGCGGCCATTTTAAAAATGGCGGTCAACGAACAATTTTTAACATCAGTTTTGAAGTTACGACGAAACCAAATGTCATTGAAATCGGACAATGTTGATTTTCCCGCCTTTTTTTGGCGGCCATTTTGAAAATGGCGGTCAACGAACAATTTTCAACACCTGTTTTGAAGTCGCAACATTAATATCTATTTGGAAACCAAATTTCATTGAAATTGGACATTGTTGAATTTTCCCGCCTTTTTGGGGGGCCATTTTGAAAATGGCGGTCAACAAACAATTTTCAACACTGGTTTTGAAGTCGCAACATCAATATCTATTTGGAAACCAAATTTCATTGAAATCGGACAATGTTGAATTTTCCTGCCTTTTTTGGTGGCCATTTTGAAAATGGCAGTCAACAAATATTTCATCAATTTACACTTAACCTTCATCTTCTATAGTTTTGGAAATAAAAGATGAAAAATACGAAAATTTTTAAAATTTGGTGAAAAAAGGGCAATAACTCCTACAAGGGTTTATGGATTTTCTTCAAAATTTCATGTGGGTAGATCTTGATATGCTGAACATTTTTGCAATTTACACTTGACCTCTATCTGTTACACTTTTTGAAATAAAAAATAAAAAATGCAAAAATTTTGAAAATTTAACGGAAAAAGGGCTTTAACTCTGAGATGGGTTTTCAGATTTTCTTCAAAATTGCACAGTGGATAGATCTCATCATGCTGATCATTTTTACCATGTCAGATTTTTTATATCTGTAACGGTTTTCGAGTTACATTAGCCAAAAACTGCAATTTACCCCTATGTTCTATTTTAGCAATGGCGGCCATGTTGTTCGACAGAGGGACAAACTGAACATCAGTTTGAGAAGCCAAACCCTAATGATGATTCAGGCCAAATTTGGTTTAATTTGGCTTAGCAGTTTCAGAGGAGAAGATGTTTGAAATTGTTGACGGACGGACGACTGACGACGGACGCATAGTGATGGCAATAGCTTACATGGCCTTGTAGGCCAGGTGAGCTAAAAATGTGGACTAAAATTAACATGATGTTCTGATCTCTAAAATAAAAAAAAGGTAAGAGATGCAGTTACAAAGATTTTAAATATAAAACAACAGAAAATATCCTGAAGTCAAATTATCTCCCTTATATTATGCAAAAATCATTTTCCTTTACCCACAATTTCAAATAATTTGTATCTCAAAAACAAGATTAGTAGCAACTTTTTTACATCTACCCCATGCGTAGCATGGATGGGAGATAAACTGTATCCGTTAGCTTTGTCCGTTACAAATTTTTGTCGCATTAGATTGAGAAAACAACAGCAACATTGATTCTAAGATTCCCCATATACAAACTATAAGCTGCAACTTAGTGCAAGACACTTTCAAATATTAAATTAGTGCTAAGGGTAATGATTTATTTAAATATGCTAAAACAAGAGCTGTCGCGGAATGGCAGCCAGAAATACCGCCAACTAATTGAACCCTGACTCAATATGGTAAGTCAGTGATTTAGCTAGGGCTCGTCACTTTCGCCATTGATGAATCTTTTTTGGAAGTGGCGAATTTTTTCAGCATGCATTTCGGATGTAAACAAACGCCAACGGTAATTTATTTACCTGTGTTCCCAGGATAACCTGCTTACCTGTATAGTAATTAACTGTCAGTTGTTTAAAACTATTAACTTTTTTAACATTTAAATCTTTCTTTCAGCAAAATTTTCATAATTAGCAGGTCAAACTTCCCCTTTCCAAGCATTGAATCTTATTTACAGATCACATGTTTTGAAAGGTGGGTTATTTCCCTTTAAAACTTGTCTTTGTTTTTCCATGAATTTATTTTTTAGAATTTTACCTATGCTGATATTTGCTTTTGCCTTTGAATTATTTCTTTTGAAAAATGTCCAAGTCCAAAAAATCATTGCAGATAGAATCAATGAAAATCTAAAAAATCAAATTATCTCCCTTTCCTGGTTTTGGACAATAATTATACTCCTTCATGCACATCTCCATATATTGTCCTTCTTTGTGTAAAGTTTCATTGAAATCCTTCAAGTGGCTTAGGAGGAGTTGCGCTTACAAGGTTATCTGTGCAAATGGAACCAATGAAAAGTCAAAGTCGAATTATCTCTGCATCCTGATTTCAGACAATAATTATATTCCTTTAAGCACATCTCAAATAGTGTCCTTCATTGTTTAAAGTTTCATTAAAATCCTTCAAGTGGTTTAAGAGGAGTTGTGCTTACGAGGTTATCTGAGCGGATGGAATCAATGAAAAATTCAAAAGTTCAATTATCTCCCCTTCCTGGTTTTGGACATTAATCATATTCTTTCATGCTCATGTCCATATAGTGTCCTTGCCTTGTGTAAAGTTTCATCAATATCCTTCATGTGGTTTAAGAGTTGTGCTTATAAGAAGTGTGTACAGACAGATGGACAAACAGACAGTCCAAGTCCAAAAATCATTGCAGAAAGAATCAATGAAAATCTAAAAATTGAATTATCTCCCTTTCCTGGTTTTGGACAATAATTATATTCCTCCATGCGCACATCTCCATATAGTGTCTTTCCCTTGTGTAAAGTTTCATTGAAATCCTTCAAGTGGCTTAGGAGGAGTTGCGCTCACGAGGTTATCTGTGCAGATGGAATCAATGAAAAGGCAAAGTCGAATTACCGCCCCTTCCTGGTTTTGGACAATAATCATATTCCTTCATGCACATTTCCATATAGTGTCCTTGCTTTGTGTAAAGTTTCATCAATATCCTTCATGTGGTTTAAGAAAAGTTGTGATTACAAGAAGTGTGGACAGACTGACTGACGGATGGACAGACGGACGGACAGACAGACAGGGTGATTCCTATATACCACCCTAAACTTCATTTGCAGGGGGAATAAATAGTAACACATTTGTACTTTGTGACATTTTTACCTGTGCTGATAAAAAGGGGACAACTGCACTGATGCATTCCATTAAATTGGGGATCCTTTATCAACAACATGTGATGAATTAAAATTGTGTGTCTCTAAATGATTCAATAAACCATAAGGTCTTCAATAAACTAATTGTGTATGTTATTACCAGAACAAAAGAATACAAAAGAAATACAGCAAACGTAAAGTCCTAAATATAATTTAACCCTTGTATTATAATTATTGGAATTTCAATTAAAATGTCAAGCAAATTTTTATTTTATATGTCATGCATGCATTTAGATTGGGATTATTTTTATATTGAAATGAAAAGTTAAAGTGTAAACACAAATTTTGTCCCAAAGAAAAGTGTCCCTAGTGGACATTATTTTTTACGTGAGAATAAAATATCAATGATATCCTATCTCTGGATACTATTTTCCAATGTAAATATGATCATTTGGATACTATTTATGTAACAATTCTATCTCACAGATATAACACCGTAAATGTTTTATCCCATGGGAATGTATTTGAGAATGTCAGATATTGTTACAGAAACTTCTCCCTATAATTAAGATGTTTCATGTCATAACTAACATTAATAAGATAACAAAAACTTCTGAAATATGTACATGAAATTTTGTTTTGATTTGTTGAACTGAATTATTTTAAAGAAACCTGAGGGGATGACGGAGACATTGTATTCCTGCAAATACTTTTTCTCTAGTTTTCTTTTTCTGTCATAATTTTTAGCTTTACATCAAAAGATAACCTTTACCTGAAAACCTAATTATTTATTTGCAAAGTAATTCTCAGTGTCCTTGAGATGAAAAATATAAACAAATCTTTCTAATGTAAGTTGGACTTATTCAAATATCTCACCTCCACTTTAGCATCTTCTCTAGCTGTCATGATGTTATGTACATCCATTTCATATTCTAATTCTTCATATTCTTTTTTTACTTTCTTATCAGTTGGATTCTCAAGATGTTGGAGGTATAAACCTTTGTATCGTTTGAACTGTAATCTAAAAATAAATAAGCTTTCAAATGAATGTATTTTTTTGTTAAAAACCTCCCCATTACAGACTGATATACAACAGTATTGTTAAACAATTCAAAAGGACCTGATTGTTGAAAATTAGTTCACAGTAGCAAGTCTCCAAAAGTTTTTAGCTCACCTGGCTAATGCCAGGGTGAGTTTGCCATCACTTTACCTCCGTCGTCCATTCATCCGCCCATCCATCTGTCTGGCTTAAACTTTTCAATCAAAGATCTTCTCCCCTACTGGGCCAATTGGAATCAAACTTGGCCACAATAGTCCTCGGTGACCCTTACAGAAAAGGTGTTTTTCAGGTCCCATGGGAAACACTAACAGATGTCTTCTCCCCTTAAACGAATTAGGCATATTGGAACTATAGTTTAAGTATATATATGGCTCTTTAACATAAGATGTGTTTGTTAATCAAGGGCCAGGTGAGCGATACAGGCTCTTGAGAGCCTCTTGTTTTACAACATATTTTGTTCAAGAGCTATAGGTTTTGGTCAGTTTTATCACACTTCTAGGCAAATGAA
>MJUU01032965.1:90290-105816 GCA_002080025.1 Modiolus philippinarum | reverse complement strand
GTACAATATTAATGAGAAATATTTTTCAGTTATCTCCCAGTTCAAAGTTAGTAATATATGGTCTAGGTGGAGATAATTTTTATTTCAATATCAAAGAGGCTAATGATATGCAAATTAAAATTATCTCCACTTTGACCTGGTACATGGAGATAACCTACCGATGTTTCCCATTACTTGAATTCTTACCTCTATATGTTTCTGTTCACCAAAACACTGAATCAGTAATATAAGTATGGAAGACAGCACCAAATTTTCTTCATGGAAGACATTTTTGTAAACTTGTAAAATTTCTGTCCAGTCTAACTCACATACAATATGAGCAAGAAGTTCAAATCCTTCATTACATCTAAGTTCCTTAAACTAAAAAAAAAATTATAATATTTGACTGCTGTCTGCTGTTGCTTTGTAGTTATAATAAAAATTGTTATTTATCAGATAGTTAAAGAGAATGGAATTATTTGATTTTTCTTTAATTTTCTTTAGTGAATCAGTGAAAAGTAGATGTCGAGTTGTGATTCATAATTTTATCTTGATCCAAGCAGCTGTCATTGTACTTGGCTATTTATGTCATTTAATGCGACTCTTTCTTGGCTTAAAAATTAACACTGATTTTATTTGCATGTACCTGTATCATAGAATGTAGAACGTATTGATCTGGTTTTAGTTGTTTCCATGGTAACCTACTTAATACAGATGTATACACATTGACTATATAGGAAGGTGATAACCTTTGACATAACACTCCAGCATAATACATCCAAACTTTCCCTAGTGTATTGGGTTGGTATGGTGATATTTGATCTGCAAATAACAACATATTTCTGTGTACAGTAAAATCTCTATATAATGCAACCCATTGTTTCATTCACCATATAGGTTAACACAATAGTTTTTAACAGTTCATTATTTCTAGAATTTGCCTTTAATTTCAGTATAAATCCCTTTGACCTATCTTCAAACCCCAATATAAAATTAAAACTTTCCTGGACAAATGGTTGGATAATAATGAGGTTTTGTTATACTTTTATAGTGTTATAAGTACACAGAAAATAAACAAATATTTATATGTTTTCGAAAAAAAAAACTATTTAGATTTAGTGTAAATTATAAAACAGCCTGAGAAATTGAGACCTGAAGTCATATGGCAGACTGTCATGTAGTACCAAAACTACTCAATGCATACAGAATAATGGAAGTTTTGTTTTTGATACAAGAAATATTGGCGAACAATAATGGACGAGCCCCTTGTGGGCGAGTCCATTATTGGAGCCAATATTTCTTGTATCAAAAACAAAACTTCTATTATTCTTTTTATCGGTAATTAACTAAATTATTCAATAGAACAAATTTTGAAAATGAATGTTAATTTTCAACAAATCGTGAAATTGACTAGTATTGATTAGTAAAAGAATTTGTACGATCCGGTAAGAAGTATATTTCTTTGATTGACAAAGGAGGCGTGGCCTAAGATACTTTTTGCCAATATTTTTTTCGTATTCGGGCAGTAGCAAATACTGAAAAATATTTACTTCGTGAGATCAAAGGAAACTCATACAAATTACCGATAAATCAAATATAATTGATGTATCATTCATACAGATAACACCACAAAACTTCATATGGTCATTTAAATTCAAAATTAATGTCAACACCAGTTAGGGCAGACAGTTATGTATTACTAATTACCATTTCTAAAAGCTACTCATTATCCTTGAGAAATTAACAAAACTTGACCAAAAGTGTTCAATGGACCATGGAATTGAAGCAAAGGTCAGCTATCATTTAAGGTGATTCATGGGTCTAAAAACAGTCAAATAGAAATTTATGATATTTTCTGATTTCATTATTTACTCTTTGTTTTTAGAGCATACAACTAGAGGCTCAGAAACTGAGCCTGGATCGCTCATCTGACAAAATGCTTACAGCAGGGGATGAAAGTGATGTTTATCACATAGGATCCTATGTTAAAATATGTTTTGTGCACTACCTGCGGTCTTGTTTTTTATCAGATCAAAACAAAATAAACAATCTTAGTTTGGATGAATTTGCTTTAATAGTTTCAGCGCATATGATGAAAAAGATGTTTACCTATAGAGGTCCCATTTTAAACGAAGTTCCATGCTGGGAGCCATTTTTTTTGTCCGATCCAAACAAAATGAGTGGTCTTTGTAAAGGACCTTCCATACATCATTTCTGTAAAGTTAAGTTGAATTTGCTTCTGTTGTTTCGGAGAAGATGAAAATGTGAATTTCATATAGGGCAAATGTGAAACTATGTTCTATGCTGGTGGCCCAGTTTTTTGTTGAATCAGAACAAATTGAGCAATCTTTGTTGAGGACATTCCATACATCCTTTCAGTTTATTTAAATTTACTTTAATAGTTTCAAGGCAGATGATGAAAATGATGTTTTTCACATAGGGTCCAATATTAAAACTAAGATCAACCCTGGCAGCCATGTCTTTTATCAAATCAGAACGAAATGAGCAATCTTTGCAAAGGAACTTCCATACATCATTCCTGTAAAGTTTGGTTGAATTTGCTTCAGTTGTTTCAGAGGAGAAGATAAAAATGTGAATTTCACATAGGGCCAATGTTAAACTATGTTCTGTGCTGGCAGCCATGTTTTTTGTCTAAACGGGATTCTTTGTACATCATTCCAATACATTTTATTTAAATTTGTTTCAATAGTTTCAGAGTAGATGTTGAAAATGATGCTTTTACCATAAGTCCAATGTTAAAACTACCGTAAGATCTTTGCTTATGGCAATGTTTTATATCGAATATGAATGGAATGAGCAATGTTTGTGAAGGACCTTCCATACATCCGTGTAAAGTTTGGTTAAATTTGCTTCAGTGGGTTGAGGGAAAATAAAAATTTGAATTATAGGGCCAATATTAAACTTTATTCCATGCTGGTGGCAATGTTTTTGTTAAATTGGAATAAAATGAGCATTCTTTGTAAAGAAACTTCCATACATCATTTCAGTAAAGTTTAGTTAAATTTGTTTCAATAGTTTCAGAGCAAATGTTGCAAGGGATGTTTTTCCCATAGGGTTCAATGTTAAAACTAAGATCTTTGCTGGCGGCCATGTTTTTTAATGGATCAGAATGAAACGGGCATCTTTGTGCACGACCTTCCATATATCATTCCTGTAAAGTTTGGTTGAATTTGTTTCAGTTGTTTTAGAGGAGAAGATGAAAATGTGAAAAGTTAATGCCGGACGCCCGATGGCAGATGACACATAATGCATAATAAAGTATATGCTAAAATAAGTTTTACAGTAACTTGAAACTGTTTTTTGTAATCCAAACTTTTCAAAGTGATATGAGTTCCATTACTGTTTCAGATCTATAATTACTAAGAAGAATTGTATATTCAGTAAAACCTTGTCATAATTCCCATTGTTTTATTTCCTACCTTGTTTTATCCTAATTTTCTTTTGCTTTCAAAATATATATCTCCTTTGACCTGTTGCCAAACCCGTTTATAAAGCAAAAAATTGGATGGACAAATGGTGCCATTATAATGAGGGTCTTTTTCTGTATAAATAGGAGTTCTTCATGAGCATGCCCAGAAATGTCATATCACTTTACAAATTGTTTAAAACTTACATTGACATTGATATTAAAACTACAATAAAAGATAGCTTGCATTAATTATTTCTTAATGTTATGAGTTTGATATGTTTGCCTACCAGAGAAAATATTAAACACTTTTTCGAACACCAAAAATGCAGATTCTACCATTTTCATTCCAGCTTCTACATCTGCCTGTATCCATGGCAACAGCTGAGTTTTCTCTGTTTGTATTGTTTGTATCCATGGAGAATACGTTTGAACAATTATCTGCCATACCATATCTAAAGCTGTAAAACAAAATACTTCTATATAAACTATAGATGCAACATGAAATCCTTTGTCATCTGATTTGAAATGATCTTTGGAGCAAAATGTAAGGAACCAAATCCAAATCTGATGAATAATTAATATGTGAAAAAAAACATCCAATTTAGCCCCTTTTGGCCACTTTTTCCAGAACTAGTGGTCAAAAAAGCCCAGACATGAACACAGACTTCCCATAGTGTCCAGGAACATATTACAATTTCATAATCATCTGTCAACTAGAACAAAAGTTTGGGTATGCACATATGATGCTAGCAATGCCAACTCAACAATACCACATCATGGTGGCTGAAAAAAAAAAACACAATCAAAATATTTTCACAATGTTCTTCCAATCATCTATAATGTATGATCTCATACTACACTGTAATGATACAAAATAAAAGGCAGCGGCTTTTTGAATGTCATTTACATTCTTTTAGAAAATAACCATACTGTATTTAGGCAATTCAGAGGGTAAATCCCAATTCTACTGTTACAAAACATCAAACACAAAGGCATCATACAAACTTTGAAATGCATCATATGATATGACATAACTATACAAAGCTTATGACAAAATATTAAATGGCTTGGATAAATAGTTGCTGAGAAAAATGAAATGAAAGATGTTCCAGATGGACAGACAGATAGCCTGACAAAGGTAAAACAGTATATACCTGTCTTCTATTGTAAAATGGAACAGAGGTATAAATACCTGATAAATGATTTTAAAGATTGTACCCAAACTAATGGAACAAATACAGTCAAACCTGCCTTAGCGACCACCTCTATTTAGCAAAAACCTGTTTTATACTACTCTAATTTCAATATCCCTTCATAGTGCTCTCTTTGTAAATTGAACCTGCATTAAGAGACCTCCTGTCTTATGTGACCCTATTTTGAGGTTCCCTTTGAAGGTCACATAAGACAGGTTGGACTGTATAACTATTATTGTCCCTTGTCTATGACCTTAACGGTCTACCTGTTCCTATTGTATAGAAAATTTAGCTTTCAGTAATCTTTATGTGTGATAAAGCTGTTCAACAGCAATAGATCCAGACCAACATATATTGTAAAAAATTTTTGGAGACTTGCTATTGTTAACTAATCTAAACAATGATGGTCCTTTTGAATTGTCCAACAATACTATTGAAAATTGAAAATGCTAAATATGCTATACAATAGGAACAAGTAAACCGTTAAGGTCATAGACAAGGGACAATAAGAATAAAATTATAACTGATATTGAACAACCGGCATTATGCAATGCACCCATCTACAATGCTGATCTATCTTCATTAAAAGTACTTTTCACTTATATGAAAATTGTCATGAAAATTAAGTTATGAGTTTATACCAAGATTTTCATACCAGTTACATATTTCATACCTCACATGTTACAGGTAATACCTATAAACCTGAAGATTGCATGTATTGCATTAAAATTATAAATTTCTAATTAAACGTATAAATTGTTTTTTTTACAAATGACATTTTATTACTCTCAGTTTTTCAGGGAGGCAATAATCAATTAAAATATGGAAATCTTTGTTCTGACTGTATTTAATTGATGTTTAGTACCAATTAAGGTACATCTTTAACAAAGGTACTGAGAATATATCATGATATTAAATTAAAATCTGTAAAAATGGGATCCTCTGCTATTTGAAAAAAAAACCAAACTTTTACTACCTACCATTAGCTGGATTCATATCCTTTATATTTGGTTGTAATTTCACTAATAAGCAGAGCAGTAGGTCTCGGATGATGTTTCTGATCTCCTCAATATATCGTGCTAAACCAGGATACAGTCCAAATGAACTGTTATCTGGGACTAAAAGACGACTTTGTAGGAAAAAATCTCCAAGTTGGTGTAAAACTGTTCTTATCTGTAAAAATATATAATTTAAACCATAAAACTAGAGAATGTGTCTGTAAGACACAGATGCCCCGCCAAAAGATTTATCGCAAAGGATAACCTCATGTTAAAATGTAGGTCAAAGCCACTTAATTGTCATTAATTTGGGCAGTATTCATCAATGCAATTAATTTGATAAAATATCATTGTCCTATAATGTGTAGTTGTTGATAAAATGGACTGAAAGGCAAACCTTAACCGAATTCACCGACACATAAAATGTAGGTCAAAGCCACCTTATTGTCATTGATTTGGGTAGTACTCGTCAAGGCAATTACTTTGATGAAATATCATTGTCCTATGATGTAAAGTTGTTGAGAAATGGACTTAAATGCAAAACTTAACCAAAGTCACTGAAGCGTAAAATGTAGGTCAAAGCCACCTTATCATCAATGATTTGGGTAGTACCCATCAAGACAATTAATTTAATGAAATATCATTGTCCTATAATGTGTAGTTGTTGAGAAATGGACTTAAACACAAAACTTAACCAAAGTCACTGAAGCATAAAATGTAGGTCAACGTCACCTTATTGTCAATAATTTGGGTAGTACTCATTAAGACAATTAATTTGATGAGATATCATTGTCCTATAATGTGTAGTTGTTGAGAAATGGACTTTATCGCAAAACTTAACCAAAGTCACTGAAGCGTGGGCGGGGCATAAAAATAAACTAGATGCTAAGGTATATTAATTGCTCACCTAAAAATGATGCTTTTATAATATTTATATCTCACTTATTAATCATACAAATATCTATGCCACATCTGCTTTATCAGTACAAAAAGATATGCAGTTGAACTTCAATGGCTAGAACATACAAGCAACCAATGCAAACAGTCCGAGCTAGTGGGGTGTTGGAGCTAAACAAATGGACCAGAGAAAAAGCTTGAGACATCCAAGATGTTTGAGCTAATGGAGTTTGAGCCATTTAAGGTATACCAGCCATAATGAGTATTAACAATCTGGAGTTTTACAGCTTTTCATAATTATCAAAATATGAAAAATTATGAAGATTGATATTACAAAACAAGAGGCTCTCAAGAGCCTCTATAGCTCACATGGACCATAGCCAATACATAAAGTCAAATAAACTTCTTAAAAGGGTCTTTTTTTCAAACTATGTAAACAAACCTTTATGTTACATGATCCAACTTGAATAAACTACTTTCCCTATTGCCTGCCATCTTGGATAAGGGATGGATCTGCAGGACACAATTTTAATGAGAATTAAGTTTATTCAACTGGCCAGATGGTTTAAAGGAGAAGATCTTTGAAAGTACTCCAATATTAAAATATGTATCCAATTAATAGCCAATTTCATAAGGTGCAGACTTGAAGGACATCCATTTTGAAGGGGACCATCTCAGATACATTGTGATTAAGTTTATTCTAACTAGCCCAGTTGTTTCAGATGAAAAATTCTTTGTATGCTTTTCCAAAGGGTCCAGTAAAAAAATAAGTTCCCCGCAGATGGCCATGTTGGATGACAGATAAGCACCAAAGTAACAATACTTAGTCAGCATCTCATAAGCATTTCCGTCATGCCATGTTTGGTTCAAATCTTATCATATGTAAGATGCATACAAGTCACCAACTGTTCATTTAAGACTTGTTAACTTGCAATTGCAACAGTCTGCAGGTTATAGAGCCTAGAAGCCTAGACTCCAGAAGCAAAGTGATGGCAAAAGCTAACCCTGGCAAAGCCAGGTGAGCTAACAATGAGGAAAAAGACAGAAAGATGAAATGATGGACAAGGGTATATAAAATTTTGTTGTAGGGAAATTGATGCTGAAACTTTGGATATTTTTCTTTCCGTCTTTCAAAACTATGACCAACAATGTATTTGTGAGCCACTTCTCCCTTTGCTCTCAACTTTCAGCATCTTTTAACCTACGCAAGTTTGAAAATACATCTAACATAATTGCATTACCATACAAAGCCCGAAACATAATGCATCATTTGCCATTGCAGAGAAAATTTTGATAAAAATATTACTCTATAAATTTAAACTTAAGGCTCACTGACCGAGTCTGTATTACTTACTCGAAAAAATCCTTCTGAGCCATACTTAAATACAAATGATTAAGGCATTTCTATTTCTAAATGAGCTCAACAGATACATTATCAGAACAATAATACTTAAATCCCACCCTATCATACCACATTCACTAGACTAGACAACAAAACAGACTGAAAAAGCGTCCACTAACCATACATCATTGGGTTGTATACCAAACATAAACTTTAATCCAATGCACTCATTCATGAAATGTAGCCTAATGTGACCTGATTTTTATCAGGACCCTCATGATTATCACAGGAGCATCTATTCACAAAATATTATTCCTCTACCTCTTGTAGGATCTAAGATCTTGACTTTAGCCTGAGTTTCAAATTACATAGAGGTGGCCACATTTCATTTAAAATATGGGTCAAGGAGACCTGATTTTTATCATGACCCTCATGACTATCCCAGCCTCACATATCAACAAAATATCATTCCTCTAGCTGTTGTAGTATCTCAGATCAGGACTTAAATGCATGAAATATAGGTCAAGATGACTTGATATTTATAAGGATCCTGATGACTATCCAAGGCACATATTCTGACAAAATTTCATTCTTCCATCTGTTCTAGTTTCTCAGATCTGGACTTTAATGCAAATTCTATCCTTAATCACTTTTGCAAGGAGTCCACCTTCTTTTTGCAAAAAACATCAAGTACTATTCAAGGTGCATGCCTACAAAAAAGCTCATCCATGTATACCTTCTACTTTAAAAGATACATGAAACTTATCTTTTTGAAAATGGCCAGGTGGACAGACGGATGGGTGAAATGCTATATCCCTAACTCCATTGGTTGAGGGGATAAAAAAGTAAATTTATCATCATGATTTTTATTAATAACTGAACTTACCTGATCAATAGAAAGAATGGTAATTCTGTTGGACTCATCACTGCCCTCTTCACAGTTCATAATAAATATACATCTATATAAAATCTCCCAACATTTCTCATGTAATGCCTGATCTACGGAACCTTTAATACAAATACAATGTATAGTATAAAAGCTGGCCATATTTCAAATATAATACAAGAAGGATGTTCTTGTCTTTTGGATCAACAAATATAATACAGTTAACCTGTAAGATATCCAAGAAATATTACATATGTTGTACAATTTGCCTGTTTATGAATGCATATCTATACAAATTCTCCCAAAGTTTTCTTGTCACATGACTTAATGGCATCCTTACGCCAATAGATGTATACAACTATTCCAATGTAATAATACTCAAACATTCTTTTCCATGGAATAAGTTTTGGAATTGCAATTTTATCATGAAATCTCTGAGTCACATGATCAGTTTAAGTAAAAGTTTTCATCATAGATCTAAATTTTTTCTATCTTACTCTGTAAAAATATATCTAAACTTTCACCACATGGAAAGACAAAAGGCTTGCAAAGCAAGGATAGCCTAATGATGGAACAGATCAGTATAGAAGCATTCAATACTTATTAGATTCAGGATTATCAAAGTAACTTACCTTTAAGTACAAGTGTCAGGACATCATTTAGATTCTGTGGAAACTGGTGATTCAGCAATGTTTTTAAATGGCTGCAGTATAACTATAATGAAAATGAAAAGAGTAATAAATCTGTATGAATGCCAATCTTTAGATACATTAAAAAGTGCTGTGAGTTTAGAAGTAAGCATCAAGTTTTATTGTTGCTTACATCAAATTTCACCAGGACTGAGAATAACTGAAACTTACATCATAGAATAATATCAAAAAGTTTGAACAGAAAAAATTCATTATCTGCAATAATTGAAATCATAATGTTTATTTTTATTTTAAAACAAAAATCCTAATTATAAATGGACACATTAATTTCTTATTTTCAGTAAGGTGTCTAACATAAGTACAGTACACTCCGCCTAATCGGATACAAGAAATGTCAGAAAAAAAAATTTATTTGGCAAAGTATCAGATTGTCCGGTAAACCCATTTTCAGCAATGGGAAATCATTCTGTTGGCAAGAAGAGGTTGAAATGTTGAAGGGCATGACACCATGTAGAAACTTTGTATCCTAAAACCTCATTTTTAGACATTTTGCAGTTTAAATCTATTGTTTTTATTGTAGAATCATTGTCAATTTGACAGATCACATCACCATCGTAATCGGGTAAAAATGTAATTGCCAGCTGACTGTTGGATATTAAAACAATGTATTCAAAAATAAATAAAACTGTAATGTATCTGAATAAATTATTTTCCTCTGTTTTGTGTTTTTTTTATTTCCTCTCATTAGTGTGTATTCACCCTTTTATTAGCCAGTGTGTAAACAAAATGGCAAAATACCAACTAGGCTCGTCTTTAGATATTTTTGAATCACCACCTCCAAAAAGAAGCTAGCCGGTCAATAAATAAGTACTGGAAAAATCACCTATTAAACATGTCTCAATATTTTTTGACAAATCAGTGAACTTCAACCAGAGACATTTCTAGAGCCCAAGTAAAACTCAGAATTTGAACATATCATCTGCAAAGTAATAAAGCTGCCTTTAATCAAAATCAGGTGGATCCTACATGCATGTTGTGTAAAAGCTCTCCTGAAACTATGAAACATTTCCTGTTGGATTGCAGCACATTGGAACCTACTAGACAGACTATGAGAGCAGGACCCATAGGTCATTGCAAAAAACTTTTTAGTATTTTAGTGTAGATTTAACCTTTTATGATCATTTAAATGAACTTTTATTATTACTCGTAAATTAACGCGGTAAGCCTATACAGGCTGGAGTTTCTGGAAGACAAGACAAGACAATGGCGGCTGGTAGGTCAGCGATCAATCTTTATAGAATCTTCCTGATTACACAATTTGGAGACTTTTTAGAAATACACCATGATCCATGGAACTAGGACTGGCTTCTTGCAATTAATTTTGCTTTATAACCACTGTGCATTGTCTCACAGGAACTTATAACAAATATGCAAATTATACAAATGACTTCTCGTCAACATTTATCTCCCTTGCTCTGTTTTACACGATAAATACACAAAACCATTGACAATTCAAATTGTTTCCATCCAGAAAAACTTTATTAAATACAAAAACAAGAGAAAGGAATTCACAAGTCATATTTTATTCTTTTATCAAATACATAATGTTATTGATTTTCATTGTATAGACATACAACAATATGCAAATTACCTCCAACTTCATGATCTCACTGTCTAGACAGAAATAAGCAAAACCAAACAAAATTACCACTATTAAAACTTATGAATATATAAAAAACAAAAGAATTGAGCATGATTTATGTTTTGTTTTTTATTAAATAGGTAATATTATTGATTTCTGGCAGATTTATGGCTTCATCACCTGTCGACACTTCCCTGTGAATGTTTACCTGTAATTAGAATATTCGATTTCAATGACTCTGATTAGCACAAGCCGCGTTTTTTTATTCAAATAGGTGATATAATTCTATCCGATATCCAGTTAGGTGGAGAAATTAACACTATAACCATAGAAAATGGTTTGTTTTTTGAAATCGTATTCGATTTGCCAATCTATTCCATTATCCAATATTCCATTTCATGGAGTCCACTGTATTATTTATACCTTTATTTTACTGTCAATTTATTTATGCTTGTTTGCACTAATATTTACATTTGACAAAAGATACACACTAAGAGAAAGAAGACATTAGTTCACACTAATGCTGCATTCACATGGGACATCTAATTTGAATTGAATTTGAATTCAATTCGAATTAAACACTAATAATGTCCACATGTAATTTTTTAATTAGAAATGGAGTGCGCATTCCAATTCCAATTGACTTATCGCTTCGTAAATGTCCAATTCACATTAACATCAATTGAAATTTGGACACAATGCATATTTGAATGCAAATTGCAAATTTGCTTTATGACAAGGTTAGGACATGAATTATTTTCAAATGCAAATGCAGTTACAAGTCGGGAATATGACGGCTTGCCAAAAAAAGTTCTGTGTTGGATTGTGTTTCCCTGATTCAGTCGAATGTTAGACGGATTTTCCTTACTGGTCTCTTCCTTTGATTGATTCGGACTTTTATTTTCACTTTTATTGAATTGACTAATGTGAATTCAGTTCAAATTAAGTGTGAATGCAGCATAATTATTCATAAATTAAGCATGCAAGATGGTTACATAATTAAACATTAACTGTACATACTGCAAACACTAGACTGTGAGGTTTATCTGGATCTACACCACAGCTATATAATGCTATTCCTAGTATATCTATTAGTCTCTTCATTTCTATTTGAGCTGGATTTACAGTAGACAACCACTGAGGAATATCAAACTATCAAAAAACAATTGTACATTATTATAAATTTTCTTTAAAAGTAATTTATTGAAATAATACCTCATTAAAAGTCTGTATAAATAGATCATGTGTCAGAGTTGAATTCTGAATATTTCAAATAATCTATTGGTATTAGAAAACTATGACTTTGCCTCATGTACATGTAATACATTAAGATATAAAATTACATCTAGCAAAAAAGTTTTCAATTAAGTATATTACCTTTGTAAGAAGAACAAATACAAGATCTGGGTTGTCTCTCTTTAAAATCTGGACCAATTTCTCATACATTGTAACATATATCCTGGGACTATTGAGAGGTATAAAATGTGGTGATATCAGCCCAGCCAGTCTAGGAGAGTCCAGAGAAAACTGTAGGACATTTTCTGTCTGTGATGGATCATTCTGTAAAAACTCCTGAAACAGCATAAAATGAATTTCTTCAATGATCTGCACAAAAAAAACATCAAATAAAGAATTATCATCTCCCAGTATTAGGTTTTCACATTGAACAGAATTAAAGGGTATACCATTATTAAATATTAAAGACATTTTTTTTTCTTAATGCCAGGGGTAAATGGAATAGTTTTAAGCAGGGTTGTTTTTTTTTAATTCGCAATTAATCATATCCTCAAATTCATAGCATATATTTTTCACTAGTGTCTAAATTCAAGGAAACATAGATTTTCTTCAAAAATTAAGTACAGAGTACTTTTAACAAAAAAGAAAACTCATAAATCTATAAATAGTAAATATAAATACTTTACTTCATTACAATTACACAGAAAAGGTCACTGATTAACTTTTTACATGATTTTAGTCATGTGTTCTTACTGAGGCATGCTCATTAATTATGATACATATATTTGTCTTACAACTAAGCAAAATCATTCTTAAAACTTAGCAAAATCATTGATTTAAATACCTGGCCTAACAAGTCAATACATGAGGAATAGAACTGCCTTGCTGGGGGATAAAACTGTATATCATCATTAATATCCTCCGCTAATTGGAAAAACAATGTACAGGCTGTGTCATTAAATCTGGAAACTTTACCATCATCTGTACAGGTCCTGAATAATTTAACCAGCATCCTACAAAATATATATTTTTTCAACTTCATTTCCTTCATTTTATTGAATCAGAAAACAATCTCCACATTAACGGACTGACAAACACCCACTGTGACAAAAACAGACTTTTCATTGGAAGTGTGAAGGGTGCTACGTGTGGAACAGATCATGCTTACCTTTCCAGAACACCTGATGATACTCCCGGTTTTTAGTGGGAGTTCACACTGTTAGTGATTAACTTTTTTGCATTGTCTTTTCATTTTCTAGTTTTGCCTTCTTTGGTAATGTTTGATACCGATTTGTCCTTGTTATTGTCAGAAAACACAATAATTGTATTCACAGAAGCTTTTCAAACTTTTACCTTGGTACTTTTTAGGGTTAGAGAAGTAACACAGACCACAGATTTTAATTGGTTTGTCTAAGGGTTAGAAAATGACATTTACCAATAGGTCACCAAACAGATCTTTCAACACCATAGTTTAAGCTGGCTGTGTGATGGGTGCCATGTGCTTACCCTAAAGGAGCACCTGATGATATCTCAAGGTTTTGTATGGTATCACACTGATAGTGCTTCAGTTTTGTTATGCCTTGTTCATTTTTGTTATATGTTGCTGTCTCAATATCTCAATATGTGTTCGACTTGTTGATTATTTTATTATAATTTATCAAAGAATATCAGGATCTTTTCATAAAGTAAGTTTGTCATATACATGTGTATATATATATATATATGAAATATGAACTAATTGGTCCAAATTCTTGCCCTGAAAAATATCATAGGAAACTATTTTTAAAGCCTACACTGGCTTTTTGGATGAGAGGTAAAGTTTATTTAAACAAGAGGAACTAACAAATGTCAGGAATTGGGTATTCATTCCATACTTTTACATAAAACATTCTTTAATGAATTTTATAAATCTAATAAGTTACATGGACACTAAACATCAAATACCGTAATATCACATTCCATCATGACACATGTGTACTACTTACGTTAGAGCATTTTCTACGTGTACAACAGCAATACACAAGTTTAATGGAGGTGGGTTCTGTCCTTCTATTAATAACTGTTTATATTCAGCCCTATTTTCATCAATCTGTCGCTGAATATTTTCATCTTTTGCCTTTTCCCTTATCTGAATTAAAAAAAAAAATGTCTTCCAAAAATTTCATGATTTGGAAAAAAGTCTGTTTGATAAGCTATCATCAATATCAACATACTCAAAGGAACTATTACTCATGTAATGGACATTCTCATAAAAATTCATAGGTTAATACCTTATACTGTTTTTTTTTAATCCAAATGTTTTAAAGTGGCATGAGATCCATTATTGTTTCAGACCTATAATTACAAAGTAGAATTGTATATTCAGAAAAACCTTTTCAAAATTCCCATTGTTTTATTTGCTACCTTGCTTAAAACCACAGTTTTTGAAAGAACATTTATCCCAATTCAAAAAAAAATATCTCTCCTTTGACCTGTTGCCAACCCCTTAATACATGTAATGCAAAAAATTTGCTTGACAAATGGCATTATAATACATGTAAGTGTTTTTTTCTATAGAAAGAAGAATTCTTCATGAGCACACCCAAAAATATCATACAGTACACATCAAGTGTTTCAGTTACAAAACTGACATATCTGACATGAGTAAAAGCATCAAGAATTGCTGGTGAACTGCTGGTGTTTACACTGACATTTATGACTTGCCCATATATTTCTATGTAATTAACAACAGGATGTTTGCTGGTGTTTACACAGACATTTGCTGGTATTTACACTTTGAAAAATGTCAGACCTGAGTGTTTTGTAACTGAAACACTCTGTGTGTACTGTTTCACAGTTTACAAATTGTTTAAAACTTACATTGACGTTGATTACAGCAGGGTTGGAACACTTATGTAAAGGATTTATATGACTTTTACATTCTACAGTCACTTTCACCTGTAATACAAAAATACAAGTTCTACAAAGACACCATGTACATTATCTACATTGTATATTACAAAATATAATAATCTTAAATTACATTCCTTAATATCTTTTAAGATCAAGCATCACTCAAAAATATTTCAAATGTTTGTGTAATGCATTTGTGCCTGGGATTTCCATGTTCAAACCTCTATGGAAAAACGCCTGCACTTCGTCAAGCGACCTACACAATACGGTGTTCATGCTATAAAATATAGCTTTTGATATCCTGCTCCAAAAGGACTAAATGGCCCTTCAAAGAAAAACAGCAAACACGAGAGAGACATCTATCAATTTACTTGACATATA
>MJUU01032965.1:77283-90267 GCA_002080025.1 Modiolus philippinarum | reverse complement strand
GGGGGGGGGGGGTGTAAAGTGGAACTGAAATAAAAGATTATGGTCTGTTTCCAAAAATGCCATGAAAAGCATGATTTTGTTTTTGTTGCCATGATAATCTACAGAGATCTATGCAGTTGAAATCATTTCCACAACTTCACTATTTAGACTTTTAAAATCATTAAAATAAAGAGCTACGCCAAGCGCAGCATGATACGACCACAGCATGTCAACCACTGAAATTTGAACAAGTGTAGTTTAAAATGAGTGTGGACACAGTAAATAAGAGCTTGACACAATAAATTTGATCACTTATGGTTAAAACTGTAAGAGCTATGCAAATCTGTTGGCTACCAACTGAAAGTTTACATCAAAAGAAATCCAAAGAGAAAAAAATCCAATCAAAATCTGATGCAAAATAAAGATTTCACATATTTAAAAAATTTTCAATTTTGGCCCCTTTATAGCTTTGACCCCTTATAGCTTGGAAATGACAAGAGCTATGACAAATCCAGTGACATACTACTGAAAGCTTACAACTAGAGGAATCCAAAGAAAAAAATTCCATCTAAATCTGATGAAAAATAATAATTTTAGGTTATCTGAATGTTTGCAATTTTGGCCCCGTTGGTCCCTCATAGTTCAGAGAGGAAACAAGTTATCAAAAATCTGATGGTGCAGCACCAAATTAATTTTTCAGAAGGTATCCACTGCAAAAAATTGCATCAAAATCGGACTAAATATGAAAAAATATGAAATTCGTCCATGCCAAGTGAAATCCGTTGACATACTTCAGATTGGAAATTTGCTTAAAAGCACACTGAAAGAAAACCCATCGAAATCCGATAAATAATAGAGATTCTACAGTCAAATATGTGAAAACACCTGATTTAACCCTTTTTGGCCCTTTTCTGAAATGGGCAGGGCCAGGAACATGAAATTAAAACCAGGGCTTAGGCATGTGCCAAGAAACATCATACTAAAATTTAAAAATGATCTGTCCATTTGAAACAAAGTTATGCTGTCCACGGACACGAAAATACCAAATTTTACCCCTTTTTGGCCCCTTTTTCTAAAATGGGCGTGGCCAGAAAACCGTAATTAAAACCCGGGCTAAAACTTGTGGCAAGAAACCTCTAAAATTTGAAAATGATCTGTCCACTAGAACCAAAGCTGTCCATAGACGCCAACGCGGACACGGACCCCGACGATCACTGGGCCATACCATAATACGACCGCAAAGTTTTGCGGTCGTATAAAAATATTACCTGCTTTTGATTGTTGTAGTGTAGTTTTGGTAACAGTGTACAAAAATCATCGTCAATGGCGACCTGATGGTTACTTCTGCTATGAAATGATCTATAAAAAGGAAAAAATTAAACATTTATCACTGATATAATACTCTGCTGCATATATTTGCAGTCTATAAATAAGTGTGTAAAAAATCTAAGTGGTGTCATTTTGCTTTTGAAGCTATCAAAATAAATACAATTTCATAGTATTTCAATTTGCATACTTGTATGTAAATAACAAATTACCAAAGTAACTATTTATTAAATTTCTGCATATGTGCATTTTGACAACTTATCTCTTCAGTGCAGATCAAATCAAAACATTTGGAAATCGATATACCGAAATAAAAGTGAAATCCTGACAGAGAACAAATTACCAATAGAATCTAAATAGAAAAACCAAAATCAGCCAAGGACAGAGCTATGCAAGAGGGAGATACTCCTTAGTTTTAAAGAAAATTTTCTTAAATTTAGATATTGAAAGTTTCCAAATAAAATTGGTTTATGGGTCAGCACCGAAGTACTGGCTACTGGGTTGGTGAATACCCTCACGAAACAGTCCACCAGCAGAGGTATGAGCCCAGTTTAACTGAATCTTGACTGATAAAATCACCACTGTGTATCGTCCATACACAGGATATACATGTAGGTACCACGACTGGTTTTTGTTTAAATTTCAATGACTGTTACCATTAGTGTACATGGATTCAATTTATAGCTACTAAGGAGCTATACACTGGTACCACCGTACACTAATGATATATTTCATTGAAATTTAAAAGAAAACCAGTCCTGGTAGCAATATCCTGTGTACGGATGATACACGGTGATCACAGAAGACTCCAATTATTTTTCTTCTTGCATTAACCCTGTTACTGCAATGAAGACTGTAATTTTACACAATCTTGTTGTGTTCTGTCACACATTGTTTGTTTCTATCATTGTTCATAGGTAAACATTGTATTCATGGGGAAAATATGTGGAAAGTATTTGACAAGTAACTATCCAATGGAAGTTGATATTATAAAGAATATAACACAAAGCAAATCATAACAAGTGGCAATGACTAACCCCACCTTGTACAGCTGAAAATGTAGGCATTCCTTTTAGATGTTTACGAAGTAGGTCACTGACTCAAACTCTACATGTACCATATATACTACATTGACTGTACAGGTCAAGTTACTAACCTAAACACAAGGATACCCAGACAGCCTCCTGATACCCTGACCCATAAGATTAAAAAGATTTCAGTCTTCACATAGTAATACTATATATCCATCAATGATATCATGTATAAGTGTTTAAAAAAACAACAACAACAAAACTATATAAAGAAATTTGTCCTGTCGTACAATGATACTGAATGAAGGGGAAGTAACTCTTACTTAGCATATTCCTTAACAGTTTGTAAATCAGCTTTAAGTACATGTAGTATGGTGGATTTTTCTTCTAACACAGTTACAGTAATATCTGGGACTGGTGGTTTTACTGACTGTAAGGGAGGTAACTCTGATGGAAGCTCAGATTTCTTCAGTGCATGTAGGATACCATCTACACCTGAAATTAAATTGAAAAATTCTGTATAATTTCTAAAAATTTTTATGAATTTTGAAAATAGTCAAACATTTACGTAAAATTTCAAATTTGTGATATTTTATTTTAATTGCAGGAAGTAGATATAAATCATCATCTTGAGAGAGAATACTTTAAATGAAACTTAAAATAAATCTCACTATCTTTTCATTCCTTCAAAATATTAAAGTGAACAATAAGGAGCAGGAAAAAATATTACCAGCAATAAAATTTTCCCACAATTTTGTAATGTAATATACATTCTCAAATACCTTTGATGACACAACAACACTTCAAAAGATTGCCGATAACTTTATTTACATCAACGTAAATAAAGTTATCGGCAATCTTTTGAAGTGTTGTTGTGTCATCAAAGGTATTATAATCTTAATTTTATTACACAACCCTGAATACCTTTGTGGTATCCACTTCAGGAGGTTCTAACGAAATCAGACTCATCAGGCATTAGTTCACTTTGCGAATATACATTCTCAAATTAAAAATCGACTTCCTTCTTTGAATATATCCAAATATGTTTTTCCATATATTAAAAAGTCATTAATACCAAGGAAAATGGACCCTCAGACTGTATGTGTAATATCTTCATTTATGTTCATGTACAAATTCAATGTATTTTTTATTTGTTTGTGTTTTATGCCATTAGACTTATAGGGCATAATGTGCTTTCATGAATTTAGTTTATTTAGAGATTACCAAAGCCTATTGTTAAAAAAAACCTATACCATGAAGAGTTTTTGTCATGTTGATTATATAAATAAAGTTTTTTATAGACTTTTAAATTTCAACCTATTTAAGACTATTGTTTAATAAAAAAAACTATACCATGAAGAGTTTTGTCATGTTGTGTGTAAGATTTTCTGGGAGAACCAGGTTGTGTAGAATGATACCATTCACTGGCTGACTGTGACAACTCATATATAATTCTGTCTGGGTCTAAATACTCAAACCATAAATCCTAAAAATACACATAAATCCAGCNTACTGAAACTATATTTTGCTTCACTTAATACACCTGACTCGTAATTTTATTGGACATAAGATGCAACTACGGTCAGTTTGCCAAAATTCTTAGCTGCTTCGCCTCGTATCACTTTCTTTGTGAGTTCAAGTCAACACTGTAGACATGTCAACTCTTACATGTCTTACTTTTTCATTTCATTTAATATTGATGACATCCAGGCATTATTTTTGCCTGCAGATCACCAGGACGATTGTTTTATAAATTTCATTTACGTGTTTGACTTTACAAGCAAAATTTTCACTCGGTCGGCCTTTGCCTAAGAAATCCTCACGATCGGCGAATTATGCTGTTGTACACACACTACGTGGACAAAATTATATTCTGATGGAAGATTTTCCTACCAAAATATGCAATAAATATTACATACATAATTGGTTCTTACGGATATTATTAATACATGCTTGTTCCAGGGAAGGTCAATGCTTCATATTATTTTTCCTTTCGGAAAAAGTCCACAGGAATGATATCTCGGGACCTATAAAACATGTGTCGTGCCAGCGTGTGGCTATTTGACACACAATATACAATCTTGTCATCTGACACAATTTACAATCGTTTGAAACAAACCAGTCTGTTTTTTTTTATTAAAATAGACGAAATTATGTCTGGATCTGGTGAAATATGCATGCATTAGGATTGATTATTTCAAATCAAATTTATTCGTAAAGAGAGACATAAGCATACCTGCCAACTTTTGAAAATCTCCATGGGGGTTTTTATGCGCGACCTTCCTTTTCAGTCGTATGAGATTTAGCGGTGTTTTGCGCGAAGTATTTTTGGGTCTTATACTTGATGCTCTTTCTTATCAAATACAAACATCTATATAGGTGTTATAGAAGACTTTACTTTTTATTGAGGGAGGCAAGACATTCCCATTTTATTGTGTTTTGAGCATTTCTGCTGGTTCTTAAATATTTTTGGTCAAATAAATCAGTTGTGAACTGTTTTTGGACTATTTGGTGATTTATGTTCTATTAAATTTAAACTTAGTTTTAACTGTTAAAGGGAAACAAAAAGCAGTGCTTGCTATTAATCATTATGTTGCTGTTATTTGACTTTACAGTTGACTGTTTTCAGGAAAATTAAAGATTGTAAGCTTGTTAATGCAACCACTCTCTCTCTCCTTTATTATTTGCCTGATGTACATCTACTGCATTTCTCCTTTTATTCCAATCTTCAGTAAATAAAGCAAGAATTACATATTTTCCATTTTTTTTTTGCCTTTTCTGATTCAGTCAAAAGTGTGGTTTTCTGGGATTTTGAGTGACCTTTTGTGCATTACAGTACCAAAATGTATGTTAATGTCGTTAATGCTACTCAGTTCAACTATGCAAACTCTGCATTACGGGGAACTTGCAACGACATAGTCAATCGCACAGCCATCCACGGAACTGTCAAGTGTGGTGCTTGCAGCTCGTTGTTTCAGGGATTGTGAACCTTGATTCATAACTCAAGAACTGTTCACTATGATTGCCGGTGGTCCATCCATTTACATAACTTTATTTACGTTGCCGAAGCCTTAAAATCAACAAAAAAATCCACCAAACTCGTAATATTTACGATTGTTTACACGCCGGCTCCAATCAGCTGTTTTTCACGCGAATATCGTGTGACTGAGGTAAAACCGATTCTGATTGGCTAATATCGAGAATCTGGTTAACTCTCTTTCGAGAATTTGGATTATCTCCCTTTCAACGGTCAAAATCGTGTAAACAAACATTTTTTCGTGTGAATTTCTTCAAAATCGTGTTTTATGCCAAATTTCTGTTACACGATCGTGACATCGTGACAGAAGGTTAAAATCGTGTAGATCACGCCAAAATCGTGAAAGTTGGCAGGTATGCATAAGTTTTATATTTCTCTGACCAAAACAAGGAAAATATATATATTGAAAATACTCTACTTGGCTTAAATAAAAATCATGCTATTTGACATAATTGTGTAGTCGAAATGCTGTCTATCTGGCCATTGCAGTTTATTTCCTTTTCTATATATTTCGGTTATTAGTTACTCATTACTGACCATTCGTCAATCTGTTCAAAATGGCTGTCCCCACAACGATAAAATTTCAATTTTGCATTCGCTTTTAGTACTTTATCTTTTAAAATATGATATTGCTATCGGAGTATTATGAGTATTTAATGCATAAAGAACAACATATCAAATTTTCATTTTTGAGTGTAGTTTCACTTTAAGATATTCTGTAGGTCTTGACCTATATATTCAAAAAATAAAATAAAAATGATACGTCACCGATCATCTTTTCCTGTTATCTGGCTTTGAAAATTAGGGCAAATTCGTTATTTTTCTGCAATATTTACAAAGAATACATAGGGAACTGTGACAACATGCTTATTGTTTATCTTTCATATAAAATAACTATCAGATAGATTTTTTTTATTTTTTGATTATTCAGAGATATACACTTAAGCTATCTGTTACGCTGAAAAAATCCATATGTCACCGTTCGATTAAGAGAGATATTTTATATAGTTAACGAAATAGACAATATTACGGGGAAAAGGGAGCTAATTCGCGAGAAAGTGTATGTCAATCTATTATGACGTCACAGTGAATAGGCCACTACAGGAATATTCCGGTTGAAAAATCAAGTCAATTCCGCATCTGACTCGTGTTTCGCAAATGCGCCAATCGAATGCGCCTTGTATTAGTGTCGAACTACCTTAATGAGCCACAAAGTATACAACACTATCCTCTTTGTTCAGATCAATCTAAATCAGTTCATAACCTTCAGATGACCCCTTTTTCCATATAAATATTTTGATCAAACCTTAGAATTAATCTGTAAGGTAAATAGTATTCTTAACAAATGAAAAGCTTAAGAGATTAGCTCTGGACAATGTTGTACTAAAGGTACAAAAAAATTAAAATATCCATAACATTTTCAAAAGTGGTCAAATCAGTCTGAAAATATAAAGAAGCCACTTTGCATTTGGTCAAAATTTGAAAAAAAAAACATTTTGAAAAGGGTTTTAAGGTAGATAAACACTAATATTCATATCCATGAGATTTTGCTGTAAGTCAGCACAATTAAAGAACCAGCCCTACTAATCTGAAATCTGTAAAAAACACATAAAAAGCAGCCACAGCCTGCTAAGCTCGTTGTGCAGCATTGTCACATGTTAAACATGACATTATATAGGAATAGCTTATAATCATTCTTTTAAACGGATTCATTCATGTGTAAAATGTAGGTAACAGACTGCATCCAAATTATTCATTGCAGCTGTTGTCCCAAATTGCATCATACATACCAATATGGTTGATGTGGGACATGACAGTATGCAGAAATAGACTTTAACCATTCTACATAAACAAGTTACTCGTGTGTAAAATGTAGGTCACAGAAAGGATCCGAAGCATGTATTGTTGTTGTCATCCAAAATGTATCATACTAACAAGAATTGTCTTATTATTGTAGGTGTCACAGTGACTTCAATACCGCGTTTCCTTTGTTTCATCCTAAATTGATATGTATATATTAAACAAAAAAAAATTGCAACAGCATAGAAGTAATTTTGGGATTTTTTCACTAGTTGGATTTCAAAAATATTTGACTCCAATTTTTGTAAATTTCCTGAAAGTCTAAAAGATCACTTATTTTCTAATTCTACATTGAAACCATTGTTCAAAAACTTCTGTAGTTCAATTTTTGGATTTCAAAAATATTTGATTCAAATTTAAAAAAAAAATTCTTTCTCAAAGACCACTTATTCTTCTGTAAGTGGTTGTTTCCCATGTAAGACAGCCCATAGAAGACAGAGTCACGTGAAGCTGTCTTACACGGATAAACTTCCAATCTAACGTTCCAATTTGTTAGACATCATAATTGCTCCCATAATAAACTCTGTGTGAATTATTTGACATCACAGTTGGAAAATCCACAAGGAATGGCAAGTTTTACTTTCCTTCAGTTTGTTCATTGTATTTTACGGAAGAAATAGGTTCTTACACTCGACTCGTAAAATTAAAGATCGGGTTACCTTCCACTCGTGTGAGAAATTCTACGTCTTTTTCCAAGTTATATATTCTCACACTTGTGAAAGATATCCGTCATCTTTAATATGGTCTTGTATAAGATCCTATTATTTTTGTAATTCTACATAATGACCATTATATCCTTTATTAACTTTTTGTAAAAATAGTAACTATCGATAATTTGTTTTCAAAAATGTTAAGAAAAATTATGCCAAAGGTCTATAACAACTGTATTCTGTGTCAAATGGAGAGTATGCAAATCAGTGTGATCTCCGTCTTTCATAAAACTACTTTCATGGCTTTTTCAATTTACCTGATGTTGCAGTTGGATAATTCATATGTAATTCACTGGCCTCTTTAAATTTCTTCTTTACTTTCTTCAATATGCCAGTATATCCAGAAACCTCAAACATCTTCTCTCCTACACTGGCTCTTTGTTGAGTACTGTGAACAAATGAAATCACCGAGTAGTTGGTAGCATACCAGTTTATGAGTTATATCTCTTCAGTAAATTATCTGTTTTCAATTTCTGTCCTGTGTACTGCGTATGATATCTGATTTTAATGAACATAGAGTCATAGACCAACTTTTTATAAAATGTCACAGTTCAATTTTCGAATTGCAATTTATAGTTATGGTTAAGTCTATATAGAGGTTATTTGTTCTTTCAGTGTAAGAGTCTAGTAAACAATTTGTTAAAACTTAACAACATAAGAAGCTTGTCTAAACCTACTTCATAAATCTATAAAACTGGCAAGTACTTGTGTCGTTCAGCTGTTTGGGAGTGTTTCAGAAAATTACCAGTACTAAAGTAGCTAATAAGGATTATAGTATCCAAAAAGTTACTGTGTATCACCTTTAAACCAACTAATTACTTTACTTTATAGCTAAATTGTTGTCAACACAGAATACATTCTGAAAACAACTTTACAGTAGGAACAGCCTTAGGTAGGAACAATCTATCCACCAGATAAAACCTTTATTTCAGTTTATGCAGTGATGATGGTAACACATATATCAAAGCTGGTGCCTACGATTTTGTCCTTGTGTTGAGTATTGCATTAAAGTTGAACCTATGTTTATCAGATAAATTTTCTATTTGTAAAAATAAAAACATGTACAAAAAGCTGTAAATTGATATCAACACAAAAATGACTGAAATCTCACTGAAGGACTTTAACATACTTTGTTTGTGTTGTTCCTCTTCCAAGAAATAATGTAAAAAACCTCTGGCAAACAAGGGGCATAACTGGATGGTCTAATGGCAGATCTAATATCAACTTGGACAGTCGATAAATGTTCAAACTATTAAGTCCAGGAACTTGTTCTAATTTAAGTTTACTGGCACATTTCTGAAAATATACAAGTTAAAGTTATTTTTCAGTATCAAAGAAGAAGAGCTTGACATATAAATGAAAATACAGTAAATAATATGTCATTAAATAAATGAGCAGTAAATGTTATATGTATAAAAGACAAGAGTTTTCTTAGGGGGAAGTTTTGCAGTTTAAAATTGTACAATGCAAAAAGAATATAAACTAGAATTAGTTCTAAAATATAATTTTGTTTTGCTTATATATTTAGTATTTGTTTTTATTTTCATAAAAACTTTGATATTTCGGACTCAATAGTATGCCAGTAATATAATTCAATGACAGTGATATGTTCCTTTTTTTTCTTTACTTTTTCATTTGAGCAACTAAAAACTTGTTAACAAAAATAGATTTAAATTTCAAATTGAACAGCATGTTTAAGGACCTTCAATATAAAGCAGGGTATCCTCAGTGAGCATAAGTGCTCAGTTAGCCTTTATCTTGCATTTAAGTCTAAAATATTTTGTGCATCTATAATTTTATCATCATTTGATTAATCAACTATGTTTATTTTTAGGTAAATGAAAAAAATGAGATAAACAAATTCGAAAAAAAAAAGATGCAAAACAAGTCACTGATTAACCTTAATAATGTGCACAGTTTTGTTTTTATGTAATACAAGTCAAGAAATCCCCCTTCTCTGCAATTCTAAAGGGTTACAAGGTTCATTCTATAAATATTATACCGATATGCTAAAATAAACCAAAAATACTTTTTTCAACATTTTAATAACCAATGTTTGAGAACAAAATATTAGTTTGAAACAAACCTTTAATGCCTGAGATGGAGATATTTTTGGATCATTGTAAATTTCTTCTCTAAATCCATTCCATAACTGAGTTTCTTTTTCAAACATGAATTCTAAATCTAACAAGACAAATGAAAGCCATCCAAACAGTTCAGGGTTACACATGACTTCTGTCAGGGATGGAATCATGGTAGAGTTTACTCCAGATGTTACCCAGTTAACAAATGTAGACACTGCTCCATGTTGGTGTACCTCTTTCTGGTGTTTCTGGTTAAAAAAGTAAAAAAAAATACAAAGTAGTGAACTAATAACTTATCAATTCATTTGGTTTCTTTCTTAAGTCTACTTGAAAATGTAAGGGCAACAATAATATATTTATTTTTAGCTGGATTTTATGTCTTCATCAATTTGACATTACCATTTTTGATTTAACCCTGGATTGACCAACTGACAGAAAAGAAAATAAGAAAAGGGGGATGGGGTAATGCCACCTATCTTCAATGCATATTGCCAAGATTCCCTGGTGTTGTAGTCTTCTTCTTCTCTTAAACATTTGGCTGTATCTCTGATCTTTTTGTGAAATGGATCTTTGTTGAAATCCTGCATCCAGAACACCGTTTCCAGGTATTGTTTTCTCATATGGTCTCTAAAAGGTTTATTTATCTCTTCATATGTGGTTAAACGAGCTTTTTCCGAGTCATGTCCTTCTTCCATCAACTGTTCTACTTTCTTGGTGTATTCTAGGTCGAGTTTGTCAAATGTTTAATTCACGATCAGCTTCCATGGAGACTCTTGGTCATCTTCATCGTCAGTGCTTTCGTCCGTGGACTCTTCTGACGTATTGTTACTTTCTTCGTTGCTATATGCAGTTTTGTCAGAGTGATTGCTTTCTTCTTATACGTTGGACTCTGTTTCCGATTCATTTGGCGAAGCATCTTCCATGTCGTGTTTCTGATTCTTGTGGCGAACGAGATTGAATGACGATTGGTCGTGTATTCACAAAAGTTGCAGTAATACGTTATCGACGTCTTCCTCTCTCTGGATTCGAAGTACAAATGACGACATTTTACAGAACAAAGCTTTAAATACGGTCAGATTGGGAATGTTGCTGATCATGTGCTCGTTTCACTGCTCGTGTGCTCATCTCTTGAATATTGCTGCTGCTTCAGCCACTGTGCAGTGGTAATTTCGCTGTTTAAGGGTATATTCACCTAACCATTTCGCTGCTCGTGTGCTCATTTTCACTGCTCATGTGCTCATCTCTGGAATATTGCTGCTGCTGCAGCTGCTGTGTGGTGGAAAAGGCTACATATTCGCTGTTTAAGGGTATGCTCGCATGCTCATTTCACTGCCCATGCTGCTCGCGTGCTTATCTCGGGAATATTGCTGCTGCTATAGTCGTTGTGCAGTGGGAAAAGCGACAAATTCGCTGTTTCAAGGGTATGCCCACGTGCTCATTTCGCTGCTCACGCTGCTCGTTTTCAATGCTTGCGTGCTCATTTCGCTACTCATACTGCTCGCGTGCTCATCTCGGAAATTCAGGGGTGAGTGGTGGTGGTGAAAAGTGCCTTGTATCTTGTGGTGGAAAAAGCTATAAATTCTCCATTTAAAGGCATGCTCATGTACTCATTCCACTGCTCGTTTTCACTGCTTGTGTGCTCATTTCACTGCTCGTACTGCCCGTGTGCTCATCTTGGAATTTGAGAGGAGAGGAGGATTGGGCCTAAAAGGGAGAGGAGGAGAAAGAAAAGACATAACAATAATTTTTTATTTATTTTTTTTATTATTTTTAAAAATTTTTAAGTCTCAGTCCCCATTCCCAAACCCATGGTTGCTTCATGACGGGGAAAATAATATATGTATATGTAAATAAGTGTAATATTTATTGCCTAATGGAATGAAAAGTATATAGATACAGGAAATGACTAGAGGCTCAGAGACTGAGCCTGTATCGCTCACCTGGCACAATGCTTCTACGCCATACATGACTAAATAAAGGGCTACGCCAAGCACAGCAAGATACGACCGCAGCATGTCGACCACTGAAATTTCAACAAAAGTAGTTTAAAGTGAATGTGGACACAGTAAAGAGCTTGACACAATAATTAGATGGACACAAAAAGAAGCTAGACACAGNTGAAATGAATAATTTTTGCAAAGGACCTTCTATACATTTCAGAGATGATGATTATAAGGATGGTTATCTCATTCCTGGCTCTAATGTTAAACTATGTTCTGCACTGGAGGCCATCTTATTTGTCAGATCCAAGTACCTTCCATACATCCTTACTGTAAAGATTGGTTGACTTTGCTTCTGTAGCATCAGAGGAGATGGCAAATAGATGCTTTTCCCTTAGGGTCCCATGTTAGACTATGTTCTGCGCTGGCGGCCATGTTTTTAAAGGAATGGGAAAAATTTCGGCAATCTCCATAAAAGACCTTCCATACATCATTCCTGTAGAGTTTGGTTCAATTTGCTTCAGTAGCTTCAGAGAAGATAGCAAATATATGCTTTTCCCATAGGGTCACATGTTAAACTATGTTCTGCGTTGGCAGCCATGGTTTTTCAAGGATCGAAAAAATTTGGTCAAACTAAGAAAAGGACCTTCCATAGGTCAATCCTGTAAAGTTTGGTTCAATTTGCTTCAGTAGCTTCAGAGGAGAAAGTCAATATATGCTTTTCCCATAGGCTTCCATATTAAAGTATGTTCTGCGCTGGCGGCCATGTTTTTTCGCGGATCAAAAAAAATTTCGGCAAACTAAGTAAAGGACCTTTCATACATCATTCCTGTAAAGTTTGGTTCCATTTGCTTCAGTAGCTTCAGAGGAATTAGCAAATATATGCTTTTCCCTTAAGGTCCAATGCTAAATCTAAGTTCAGCGCTGGCGGCCATGTTTTTTGGCAGATCGGAAAAATTTCCGCAAACTAAGTAAAGGACCTTCCATACATCATTCCTGTAAAGTTTGATTGAAATT